>JPJZ01001054.1:0-79070 GCA_000750815.1 Pseudogymnoascus sp. VKM F-4516 (FW-969) | reverse complement strand
GACAGCAGCTCCCCCGAAGCCGCCGCCGACCAAGAAGCCACGCAACAAAAACTCCTCGACGAGCGCCGCCAATTCCACGAAGACGTGCTCCTCGACCTCGCCGCCTTCGACAGCAGCATCGCCCGCTTCCAATTCCTGCGCAACTCGAACGAGCGCGAGCGCGAGCGCTATGCGGCTGAGAAACTGCGCATCCTTGCCGCAGCGCAGGATGTCAAGGATAACACTGCGGAGTTGAGGGTGAAGCTTGAGAGTGCGCGCGCGACGCTCGATCAGCGGAAGGGGTTTGATAAGTTGGCGGAGAAGATTACGAGTAATCGTATGTTGCGGACGAGGGAGGAGCAGGCGGCTAACCTGCTGAAGTTGGAAGAGGAGTGTCGCGAGTTGGAGAAGGAGAGGGAACAGTACGGCGAGACGTGGAGTGAGCGACGCGAACAGTTCGGACGGATTGTAGAGGAGGGAGTGAGGCTGAGGAGGCTGATCAGAGACGAGAAGGAGGAAGTGGAGCGGAGGGAGGGGATGGGTGACGGGGGCGAGGAGGATGGAGAGGTAGGCGAGGCAGGCAGCAGAGATGGGCAGACACCAAAGCACAGCAGTTTAAGCGGCGAAGTAACACCGCGACCAGATGGCTCGTCGACGCCTAGGGCGAGGGGAATAAGCACCGAGCCGGAGAATGGGTACAAGCACTCGAAGTTGAAGCCAGTGGCAAATACGTATTCGAGATCGAACAGTCGCGCAAGCAGCCGTGCGGGCAGTCGTGGAGGAAGCAGGCCTGGGAGTCGCGCGCCTTCGCCCAGTGGCTCGGAAAGGAGGAGACAGGTGGCTGAGGAGGGCGATGCGGTGATGGCGGACGCGGGAGTGGACTCGCCTATGGCTGATGCGGATAGTGTTGTTGAAGAGGGAGAGGAAGTGGAGATCCCAAGGGTCACGGTGCAGGAGCCTGGTGCGTCGAGTAGTGGCGGCAAGGGGCAGGAGGGGACGGGATCAGAGGACAAGATGGATACCACGTAATTCCAAGGAGCACATCGTTTAGCTCAGCTTGTATAATAGTAGCTAGTTGTATACTATCTGGCGCAATACCCGAATCACACGTCCAATATCCTTAGTTCCCCTAGAAACCTCGTAACAAATCTCCGGCCTTCATTATTGAAAAGGCATCTCTACACTTCCATTCACTTCCCCTGTATGCACGCCCACCCCCCTTCCATACCAACTCAAGCCTTCGCCGCCGCCTCCTTCAGCGCCTTCTCGGCACTCTCAATCGCGCTCTGAGCCTTCACAATCTCCTCCTCAGGAGCGCTCCCCTGCGCCTTCTCGACCTGATCACGCAGTTTCTCAAGGTTATCCTCAATCCGCGTCTTGAGCGTGGGGAAGACGGCCTTGGTCTCCTCAATCGCTGCTCTCTAATAATGTTACGCCGTTAATACCATGTTCTGTTGTGCTGCCTCACGTGTAGCTGTCCAAGTCTACCAGGGACAATACTTTGGGAATCAAAGAGGTGAAAGGGTGGTGGGCGGAGGCGGACTAACCTCTTGCTTCAGGGTGTACTCCCTGTTCTCATCCTCCTCGGTGCTCTCCTCGACCTTCTTCAGGCGGGCCTCCTGCTTCTCGAGCTCCTTGTAGTAGGACGCTTCTTCCTTGACCAATCGCTGCAGCGACGAGGTAGCGATAGCGAGGGGGCTTGGTGGAGCCATTGTGACGTTTATTTAGTAGGGTGATGTGTAGGTAGTTAATTGAGTCTTTGACTAGCCAATTTGAAGGTGTGGTGGATAGATGGTGTTGTGGTAGAGTTGTAACTTGATGCCTTTATGGTGGGGTTGGTGGGGGATATAGATACAGAACCCTTCGGAACGGATAAGAAGGGTGCCTAGCGGATACCTTAATTCGACGGCTAGCAATTAATCAACTATTGAACGGAATTTATAAATTGGAAATACGTCAACGCATTAAATACTCGATTCAAATTGTTACTTATGGTTTTGAAATATACGATAATTACTTAATATAGCCTTTTATTCGCCAGAATATATAAATGGGCTGGGGTTTTGCGTGTTTTATCAAATTGCACATTTCGTCTTATAATCTCTACTTGCACTCGTAACAAACTGGCAGGAATAAAAGGCGCAGATGGCTGTTATATAGATTGCTACCACGGTGAATTACCAAAGGAGACTTTATCGTCTATATAGTTGGTAATACACTCATTTAGATCCCCGCCAATGACCCCCAAGAACAGTCTGTATCCAATAAATGCAGCAAACCCTGACGCCCCACAGCACATATATTCATGTAGATAACAAGGTATATGCCAAACCCATGCTGCCATATCCAACTCAAAATGATGCTGTACTCGCTCATACAATCCGGTACAGCGTTCTCGCCATCAAGAAGCAACTCAGTCCAAACACCAACAGGCCAACAGTAATACACCAAAACCACGTCAGACTGTTTTCGGCGTCTTGTCCAGGCACCCAGACGTTCATTCCCCACAAACCCGTAATAATATTCATGGGCAGCACGATCGTTCCTAGCACTGTCAGTTTGCCAAGGACGTCGGCAGTCTGCTCTTGGCGCTCGTTCATGCGAATGTTAATCTGAGCGAGGTAGTTGCCGTGCGAGCGGGCGAGAATCCTATTGTAGTTAGTGTCATGTCCGTTCGATAGAAAATGGAGAGCGTACTTCTCATAGTGACTTAAGTTCCCCGTCATGGTCACAATATGATCTTGAATATCTCCCAAATACAGCCCGATTTCGCTTCTCGGCGCAACATCCCAGTGTTCATTGCATCTCTTCGCAAAGCCCTTGATCACATCCGCTTTGTTGCCTAGCAGCCTATACAGGCCCATGACTTTCTTCCTGCAGTCTCCAACACGCCGAAGCATGTCGCTGCCACTTTCTGCAGTCTTAACGTTTATTTCGGAACGCTTTTCATCCATAGCATCGCCAGATGGCGGCGAATGTAACATTAGAATTGCATCATCGATATCATCAACTTCATCTTCAATGGTCTGAATCAACGGCGCAAATACATCGGTAATATCGTCGATGATTGCGTAAGAAATCCAATCCGATGAGAGAATCAGGTAGTCTTTCAACTGACGAATTCTCCGCCGCACATTTGCTGGATGCGGCGTGAGTGAGAAATGGAAGCTGATAATTCCTTCTCGGAAAACAATTACATACATGTTGACAGGCTCGAGGAAGTCTTCGTTGTTCATATCCTGCTCAAACGTCCGATAGTTGACGAAATAGTAGTTACGGAACAGCTCCACCTTCTCTCGCGCTTCTTGAACCATAATGTCCTCAGCGGTAAGTGGATGAATACCGAAGGTTTTGGCTAAGATTTTCATTTCCGCCTCAGATGGAGAGAACACGTCCAACCACCAAGTTGGCCTGTCACCGTAGCGCTTCGGCCGCTCTTTGGGCGCTTCTGGAGACCTGGTGCCGGCTGATGTTTGCTCCGTTGTAGCTTCCTTAGTTGATCCCACATGAGGATCTTGTGGTGGCGGTAAAGATAATTCCGGGATGCTCATGGTGTTTGTAGAGCCTAATTTACTCCTGTTTGCAGGAGTTGAGGTTCTTTCGGGCGGCTGCCTGTCCTCAGGTACGGTTGAACATGGGCTGATATCCATATAAGAGCTTTGGCGAGTGGTTGCTCTAGACTCCGCATTGATACCGTTTGATGAAGTATGGCGTTGATATTGTTCTGAAGGTAGAAGCCCTTGGTATTCGTCGTCTTCGTCGGAAGACGAGTCGCTCAATTCGGGGCGGTCAGGAATAAATAGCTGCCGGAAACTCAAACCAGGCTGTTCTAGTTCTGAAATCGTCTGGCTGTGGATAGTGCTTGGGAATTCTTCATTGAAGTAGGTAAAGCGGTATGGGGCATCCTCCTCTACCCGATGCCAATTCCGCGAGTGGGTGGGACGTAAACGTCCTCCGATAAGCTGGGGTTCAACCATCCTCTTTGCTCTCGCCTCTTCACTTCTCCCTTCCTTCTCAATCCTACTCCATTCATCAAGACAATCCAGGTCTGGCCACTTTGGACGTCGTCGTCGTGCGTTTTGGTGGAATATACTCCCTTCTCGTTCGGCGATGTCTTCTTCCGCAATTTCTGTGATTTCTGACATAGCTTCCGCAGGAAAGCACACGTCTTCCTCTGCTCTTGCGGCGATTGTTGGGCGTCTTTCCAATCTCTCGGGCAGTGATCGTTGTGAGCCATGCATTGATCGCCGGTCGGGTGTAGTCTCGCCCCTGTCACGATACTCGCCGCCAGTATCCTCTTCCTCATAATGTCCCCTGTCACTTGTAAATTCATCGCGTCCCAGCATGTCCCCAAAGCTCATAGGTTTATGGACCGGACTCAACTCGGGGCTTCCTGGGACTGAAGGCGGATAGTTTACATTGTAACCAACTGATGATTGAGAGGGAAAAGGTATAGGCGCATCCCGGCTGGTCGATTTCGGTACTCCTTTCCTAACATCGGACGAGCTGCTGTCATTTCGACCAAATCGGCTTGGTTTGGGTCCCGACCCCGTACTTTGACCTCCGTAACCACTCCTTGGCATAGAAGTAGCAAGCATCGGTGTCCGTTCGTCTGCATCTTCGTCCATGTTTTCTTCTTGATTGAGCCCAGAGTATCCGCGCTTCAACTGTCGGCTGCGCACGCTATCTTGCGAGGCAAAGGGGTTTGTATATTGTGGCCGAATGGAGCCAGGAGATTCGTAGATCGATTGATCGAAGGCATTATGTTGTAATGTCGAGGCTCTTCGAGGCCTCATGAATTTCTGCTCTCTGCAGATTGTTAGACCATAACCTTCAAGATAGAAACAACACGATATAAACCTACCGGTGGTCTAGCAGGGCCTCGCTCTCTAAGCTCGTATTACTTGAATTCCGCTGTAGTCTGTGCAGAGGGGACCTCGCAGTGCTTTGCTTGGCTTTGCGATCTTCTGTGGTCTCGAGTACCTCGGCCACGTCGTCTTCGGAGGGTGTTGCAAACGATTGCTTCCTTGTGCGCTTCTTTTTGCCCCCTCTGTGGTTCCTCTTCTTCCTTGCGGTCTGGAACCCCGAGGGGCGAGAGGTCGCACGACCCTCTTGGCCTTTATTAGGCTGCTCCATGACTCTATGGGCGTCACAATTCGGAGTCGGAGCTCGCCTTTCGTTGTCGCCTTAGCTCAAGGCGAGGCTGGGCACATTGTTTTTTAAGAGTGACGGGCACTTATTGGCAATACAAGGCACAGTAATTGTCGCCTTGCAGATAAAATTTCGGTATATATGATGTGGCTGAGTGGAGGAGGAGTGGATGGCGAGTGTGACTTGGTTCCACCACCTGGTTGGGAATGTCTCGCGCTAACCTAGCGGGGGAGCTACCTTGGCTGGCACGGCTGGCCAAACCCGCCATGACGAGTTGCCGCCCCTGCAAATCGGCGTTCCTTTCTTCTAGAGGGAAATATCATATGTGGATAATGCATCGCTCGAGAATCTGGTATTCAAATATATTGAATTTTCATATTGTTTTCCTCATACCCGACGGGTTGATTCTCGCAAATGGTAAGGGAAAAGTGGAGTCTGACGTCAGCACTTTTGTTCACCTAATGGGCTGGCCAACAGGCAAGTTTGGACAAGAAAGCTCAAACAAACTATAGCTTTTCAAGACCAGCAGAGCCGGTATTCGGAATCCAGCAACAGGTTTAGAATCCTCAGGGCCATACATTTCTATGCAGGCACCTGGCTAAGCACCTGGAAGCGGAGGCTTATACCTGATCGTCCATGGTCTGAGCGGAGATAACGGGAAAACTTATGCCCGTAGCGTATACCTTAATTCGACTTGAACGCTAAGCTTCCGATATAGTATCATACAGATCAATCTAACTGACTTAGAGCAAGCTTCATAATAAAATTAACTTGATAATAACCCTTTTCTCAAACGTATCCCTAATTTTTTATCTATTGATTTCAAAAAATAATCTGTACAGCTACAGAGACTGGTAAGATTAAAATTGAAGGCTCAAAAGAATTTTAATTCTAGGAAGTTTAATGTTGTTTTGAAAATCCGTGAAACTTCACAAAATATAGCAATATTTGAATCCACATTCAACAAATCAGGAAGGTGTTGCAGCATTTTGCAATGGGGTTTTAATGTGACAATTAGTTTTCTATAATTGCCTCTTGAGTTGTCATTTCTTCAGTGTCAGAGACCTCATATCATCAAATCTATCTTGCACCTGGCTTCATGTTCTCTGACGCACCTCTGAACAAACGTTTGAGATGAATTCACAATGATGATCAGTTCCTGTCTATTCATAAACTTGGTGTGCATGCTTCATGTCACTACAATGTTTGCCATATTCATCTGACACAACCACATACATTGCTTTGGCACAAAGAGATACTCTTCGTTGCCTAGCATACGAGCTTGTTCAACTCTCTGAATCAACCAGATAATGTCACCAACAACAGCCCCAACATCACGAGAGTTGCAGCAAAGCCAGAACAGCACTTTTGCAATGCTACAAGATGAAATTGCAGCCGCAACTGGTATGATAGCACACAATTTCCAGGGGAAGAGATATTTACTTTTCATAGGAACTGCCAGATCGAAATGGTGGGACGCCCACGCCGATGCAACACAAGCCATCGTCAAAAACCTCAAGCTTCACTGGAAGTTCAGCGCAAAGTACCCCGGATTTCCAAATGGCGATACCTACGACCAAGTGTCCATGCTGCCGAGGGCGCACCAGAATTGGACGGATGCGGAGACACAGGACTGTATTAAAGCTCTCCAGAACGGGCACCTGATTGCAGTTGCATGGGAGCCTGGTTTTACCCCGGAGTATCATTCAGAAGGATATTCAGCGTATCCTGAGAATAAGCCAGCCTCGTCAATCAACTCCCCAAGTCGTGCGGATAGCAATGGATCCAACCATCGCTCAAGGTCTGATACTCCAGCATCTGTGGAAACCACTGCGTCACCCGCCGTAGGCAATAATAAGGATCTGATAACCTCAAAGCATTACCAGCGGACCATGGAGCGCTTGAGGGCTCTCCTCAGTAAGCATTATTCTTACTCTCTCTAAGATACGTGCCTTGAACATGTTTTTAACTTCTTCCTAGAAGATGTCACCGGCTACACCTACACTGCCAAACAAAATACCCATATAGTGTGTGACAACACATCTGGCCCAGGAGCCTACAAATGGAAATTCTCCGAGTTTTTCCGTGCTTTCCCCCCCAATCCCCCTTCGAAATGGTCAATGGCACAGTGCCGCTTAGTCGAAGAAGCCCTCGAAAAGAACTGGGTTTCGGTGATTCCACTTCCCCGCTCCAAGAACGGCGACTCACCAACGCCGGACCATGCCCCAAACAACCGCCCCCTCCGAGCCACCACCATGCAACAGAGGCCATCCACAAGCCAATCCGCCCCTTCAATCCCCATGGCCCAACAGGCCGACCACGAGCTTCAACTCTCGCCCGACCTCACCGAGCCGATGACAGCCCTCCTCACCGCCCTAAACCGCGACCTCACCACCGCCTACGACCGCACAATCGCCTCCCTAACCAACACCCTCCACGCCTCCGCCTCAACCCACCACACCCTCCTCTCCACCTCCCTGTCCCTTCTCTCCACCGCCCTCGCTTCCGAGCACTCCGAGCTCTCAACCCTAAAACAGCAAATCGCCGAGCAATCCCGCGACAGTAGCCAGGCAAGAGAATCCGAGCTGGCGCAGGCGCGTGCGGAGGGCGATGCGGCGGGGCAGGCGAGGGCGATTCAGGATATTGGGGATGTGCAGAATGGGTTGTTGAGGGGGCATTTGGAGGAGTTGGTTAGGGTGAGGAGGGAGGCGAGGAAAGAGGGGTATGAGGTGGGGTTTCGGGATGGGTTGGAGAAGGGGAGGGAGGGGAAGGTGACCAGTGAGAAAGATGAGAGGCTGGGGTCCTTGTTTTCGGAGGGGGAGAGTGAGGGGTGGAGGCGGGGGAGTGAGGAGTATAAACAGGAATCTGAGTTTGGGGCTGGGGCGAAACTTCCTGCGCCTCTACTTGGGCAAAGCGGTCGCGATGCTGATATGACACCTGATCAGCAGGAAGCTGAGGACTACAACCCTGCCGAGTTTCAGCTCCAAGCACACCTAGGGATCATCGGAGGAAGACGCCCTGGTTCCTCAGGACAGAAACGTCTTCATGATGACGACGCAGAGCTTTACAGTTCGAGTCCTCCCCGAGCGACTAAGATGCTGAAATCCGAGCACCGCCCCGACAATAGGGACACGGGTGAGGAAGCAGGAGAGGCGACCGAGAATAGGCTGGTTCTGCATAGACCGCCCGGGGGGCTAGCCACTTCTTTCAGCGGAGGGCTGTTTTTGAGTAGTGACGAAGAGGTTGATAATGGAGCGAGAGAGGTCCCTCATAAGGATGAAGAGGACGGCTTCAGTTATTTTTGAGAATTGGAGATGGGCAGAGCGTAGTGTTTGGATATTTAAGGGGTACACACGAAGGACGGAGGGAGAGCGTAGATTGTTGCTGCTTTGATGTCAGTGGGCTAGAGAACTTGGATTTTTAGCTCGGAATTGGGGGGTAGAGTGTTGCGATACTAATATCTTTAACTCGGTGGAGGCGGCCAGCTAAAGGACAACGCTGTTTTGAGACGGCTTCAATTAATGCTGGTCCGGCTCTAACCTTTCGATGTATATAACTTAAGTTGCAGCCATTCTATTCCTAGTTTTTGCTCCTGAATACGCCGCAGTGACTTGCCAGTGCCCGAAAGATTGACCCCACGGCGACATTACAGAATCACGAATAGTGGAAAGAAGACTGTATGGTTAAGTTTGTTCATTCTTTATACAAATTTTGTGCGGGTATCATTTGCACATAGCAAGAGGTTACATTGATACAGGCTCCTCCTCTTCATAAACGAGGAATTCCCTTGAAAAACCCACCTCGAAGCGTTAGCCATACGTTTCCGCAGGCCCCCAAACTCCCATTCCACATTGCAATGCGTATCTTCCATCCTTTGTTTCAAGAATTCCACTACTCGTCATTCTCCACCAACACAGTCGACCTGGACCAGGTCAGTTCTGACAACGAACTAATCTTGGTTCTCAGAACACTTACGCGCTAATGTCCTTCTTCACACCGTACTCCTTCTCCACATCAATGACCTGGCGTCCGTGCCACTTCGCCATGATCGTAACACCATCGTGCCTCATCTTCCTCTGGAACCAATGCGGGAAGCCACGGAGGTAAGTCAGGATGTTGGTGAACCCAGGCAAGATGAGCTGACCACTGTGGCCGCTCAGGATCTGGTTGACGATGCTCTCAGCAACGGTATCCACCTCCAGCGACGGCACCATGAACGACGAGCCGTTAGTGTAACCCTGGAACAGCGGGGTCTTGGTGTACCCCTGGTTAACAACCACAGTGCGGACCTTGGGCGCATTGTAAAGAGTAGCGAGCTCAGCGCCGAGACCCTCGTGGAACGCGAGCGCAGCGGCCTTGGTGGACGAGTAATCCACCATTCTGGGGACGGTGATGTACGCCGCGATCGAGGCGACAGTGACGACCATTCCGTGGTCGCGGGCGATCAGGGAGGGGAGGAACTCCTTGGCCAGGATGTAGTGCGCGATGTTGTTGACGTCGAAGGTGAAGCGGACGTCCTTCTCGGTGCCCTCGAGGATGGACTTTCCGCGCGCGACACCGGCATTGAAGACAAGGACGGTGGGGTTGCCGACCTTGCGGCGGATCTCGGCTGCGACCGAGGCGACGGTCGCGGAGTCGGTGATGTCGCACTTGAAGTAGTGGACGTTGGAGGCTGAGGGTAATGTCAGTTCTACACATTTAAACATTCGTGATCAGACTAGATTTCATCCTTGAGGCCAGGTTGCGCGAAAAATAATGAGAGCGGTTGGTAACGTACTGGTCTTATAGGTCATTGGGATAACATCCAATACGACGACCTTGATGCCCTTCTCAGCCAGCATGCGGACTACGGAGCCGCCAATTCCACCGGCACCACCAGTCACGAGGACAATCTCCTGCGACCAGATGTACTTGTCGGACTTCCAGTTGTCCAGGGACTTTTGCGAGAGCCAGTTGTTGGCATAGCGGATAAGGCCGAGGGCCAGGGCGAGCTGGAGGCGGGAGAAGGCGGTTTCATGGAGGATGGAGAGGTCAGAGCCCTGCTTTGTGTAGCGGGCGAGAAGAACGAGTGGGAGAGTGAGAGCTGGGTTGAGAATGGTCTTCTTGATGAGGGAGCCGAGCACTTCAGATGAGAAGCCTGGTGGTGGTGGATATGTTAGCCAAAGACGCACTATTTTGAAATCTGGGGTAAATCGCGGGGAGGCGGCCACAGCGGTACCCCAACATAACTGCTGTGGTACGGGTGGTAATACGTACCCTCACGTGTACCCGACCATCCTTTTGCGACTGACATGTTTGAATAATGTTATAATTAGGAATTGGGTATATAGTTTTTGTATTCGCAAGAAATATATAATATTCTCCAGGCGGGAAGTATATTTAAAAGATCCAGAATAAATAGAAGGATTTAAGAATGGATGTAGAGGACCCTAAGGATAAAGGGAAGCTGACGGATAACGACCCCTTCGGGACAAAGTGAGAGGGGTTTCTTCACGTGGAGCCGCCTACCGAGGCATTTTATTGACCGATTGACCGGTTGACCCATGTATGTATGATACGCTCAGGCGTGGGGAAATTCTAATTTGCCGAAGCCGACCATTACCCATAGCTTGTCTATGATAGCTTTAACTGACATTAATATAAAGTTTGCCTTAACTCAGCCGATTTCCTGTGGAGCTGCATTAAATTGTCCAAAATTATGTCATGCATTGCGCAGTTTGCCGTTTCGAAATTGCGGCTGGTTCAAGTCAACACATCAACACGATATAGTTCTTGAGTATATAAGCTCGCATGTGCTTGAGATGACGAGAGTTGAACCGGCGGATAAATTATTCCAATGTCACCATGGCATGGGCGACTGAAAACAAAGCCAGGGCGATGATGTGATGGAGTAGACGCTCAAAGAAGGTAAGAACAGAAATGTTGATACAATTGGCAGGCATTACCCGCCTAATAAGTGTATCTAAACCGTGGGTGGTCGTCTCCCATATTCGTCAACTCACTCTCTTCCTCTTGATACCTATAATCCCTCCCGCCCCTGTCTCTCTTCTTATTCTCCAAGTGCAGTCCGACGTAGAAAATGGTCGAAGTTAGAATGGTTAGCCCCAAGAATCCCAGGGCAGTGCCGAACCCGACGGGATAATGTGGCTCCTCTTTTTTCAGAAAGATGTTTGACGCCACAATCCCACCCAGATTGCCAAAACCGATCTGAACCGCTGAGCCGATCGAGCGCTTGTAGTGTCCACCCATCTGGTTGGCCAACCAGGCTAGGGTAACGGGTTGCGCCATGAACCCGCCTGTGGTAATAAAGAAGGCCGCCATGTAACGGGTGCCGATACTCACGTCGTCCAGATTGAGGAGGATGGCATAGCCGATTATGCCAATCAGGCAGCCACCGACGATGAAGCTGTAGCGATGCTTAAGTCGGTCAGTAGCCACGGCAACCATAAGACAAGCCGCTGTGGCAACAACAAAAATAGGAATTGCGCGCAACTGGGATTGTTCCGCGGTATAGTGCATCTGGTTGATGATTGTTGGGATGAAGAACGAGGTAGCGTAGCCTGTCACGAGGGCGCCCATGTACATGCTAAACGGAGAAAATGTCAGTATTTATTTCAGTTTTGCCAGGCCAAGGGGACGTACAAGGTCCCACACCAAATCTTCCAGTCAAGCAACGTTCTCTTGATGCTCTTGCTGTCCAATCGGTCCATGCGAGCATCGCCGGCGTCAACCGCCAGCTTGCGAACCAGCATTGCTCGCTCGTCATCGTTGAGGAACTTGGCAGTCTCGGGCCAATCGACAATCCAGAATTTCGAGAGAGCACCAATGACCGCCGTGGCCAGGCCCTCTATTATGAAAATCCATCTGAACCCTTCGTATCCGCCCAGTCCGTCCATTTTGACTAAGCCATACGCCAGAAGCCCACCGAAAGCCCCGGCGATGATGCTAGCGGAGAAGAACAGACTAAGTCGCCATTGCAGCTCATAACGCTCGTAATACATCGAGATTAAGTAGATGCACCCTTTCTGAATCAATATCACGTACCAAACTCGGGCTAGCGGACTTACCTGGAAACAAGCCTGCCTCAAAAATTCCCAAGATAAATCTCATACCAACGATCCCGCCAAAGTCCTTAATAAGTCCCTGGCCCATCGTCGCAATCCCTGATAATGTCAGAAGAGGTTGGGATGGAATTTCCAGATATGCTGACCCCAGAAAAACATAATCGAAGACAGCCATGTGCTCGGTGCAATTTTCTTCAGCAGAATATTGCTGGGAACCTCAAATAGAATGTATGGGATGAAGAAGACAAAGAGCGCGATGTTGTACTGAGGACCCGAGAGGTTTAGGCCATCTTCGAGACCCTGGATTTTTGCATTCCCAATATTTGTGCGGTCGAGGAAGGCGAGGAGAAAGAGAACGAAGAGTGGTGGGACGACGTGGAGGTCACATTTGCGCGTGAGCTTTCTCAGGGCGACAGGGTCCATCGGAGGGAGATCCGCGTAGTCCGCATTGTGTGATAGTTTTGCGTCGACATTTTCATTCTCTGACACTGGCACCTTCTCCACATCCGACAGGCTCATTTGTGGGGAGGTCGTGGTTGCCATTGGGGGAAGTCTTCACACAGCAAAGGACCTATGTTGAAGTTTCGATCGATCTTCACACACCCAAGTCTTTAACCAAAAGATGAGGGGCCGTCAAGATATAGTTATATTTGTAAAAACCGGAGACATCCGCGCAACTCTGGGGTAACACCAGCCTTTTACCCCCCTTACTTCCCCACACTGCACATGTGCAGTAGTACGCGTAGTCTGTGTCCAGGAATCCCAGCCACTCGTATGGTAATGTCTCACAGTAGCGCGGCAACAGTGCATGCTGTGACAACGGATATGTCCCGCAATGGCATCCCAATGCTGTGATACTGCGGGGGAGCTGCGGGGGAACGTGGATTGGAGAGAGGAAGGAGGAGTATGCAGGTTCGTGAGTTGTCTAGCCTTGTTGAAGTTTAAAAAGCGGCGATCTTCACTGCGGGTTTGTATTGCATTATTGGTCGTAGTAAGGCTGTTAGCTGTCTAGGCATATAGCAAAGGAACATTTAGGTATGACTTGGTCGGTGTTTTTCGAGTCTATCGGCAAATCCACCGGGGAATTATTTCGATATGGGACCTGTCATACCCCGCACAAACTTCCCCATACCCCAATACTCCACACAGCGGATCCACAAACACAGGTTCATGAACTTTAGCAACCCTCTCCTCCTATCCCAAACCTCAAATTACCAACCCCCATCCAAGAAATGCAAGCAATCCAGTATCTACACCGCGGCTTCTAGCCCGCTCCACTGCGCCTCGTGCGGAGTCGTAAACGCCTCTACGCAACGCCAATGCTACAGAATTGGAGTCGCGCGGAAAGGTACCGCGACGCCTCATTCTAGCTTTTCGCTTTCCCCGCACGGCGCACAGGAGGCCGTGCCGTCCAAGCTCCTGGATTACAGCTATGGTGGTGAGCTAGGTGCGGAATTTAACATGCGATGGATGGGATCGCGGAACTAGGAATCGCAGTTGGGCTGATGGCGTCGCGCTGCCACGCGTGGTGGGTGGGTTACAGGCATGGCTACGACATCTGTGGCTTGTCTTGGGGATAGGGGCGTATTTATTTAGCAGATATTTATTTCATGGCACTGTTCTATTTCGGGGGCATGCCGCCGTCACAGCCACATGCAGAGTACAGTAGCGGAAGCCTCCGAGGAGGGCGGTTCAAAGTTCGAAACATAGAATTTTGGCCTATGGTTTCTATCTACTCCCCATGTCATATCTCATAGTTCTCATGCGGAATACCGAAAGACCTCCTCCCATCATATCTCGGACCCCGTGCTATCCCAACCCATCTCTCAAACACCAATCCCAGATGCCGACGCCTAAGCAATGCACCGTAAACTTTAGCGCAAATGGTCATGTAACTCCAGTACCCATATAAAGACGCAAATCATGCCAAGTATCTATAAGTTGGCCTCTCAACATCCTCCACGCGTTCCAGATACTCGCGCTCTATCAGACTCTCTATCCGCTTCTTGACCATGTTGAGGTCGGGGCGGAAGCGGCTGGATAATTGCGTGATAACTTCGGTCAGGAGCTGTTGATGCTCGAGCTGTTTGCGTTGTCTGAGAGTAGCGTGTTAGTAGAGTAGAGTATGTAGTTTTAAGGGGATTAACTTACTTCATAATACGAACAATCGCAGCTTCAATCACGCCGCCTCTCATCTCGTCATTCTTGGTTTCCGTTTGCTTTCGCTCTTCCGTACCCTCCACTTTATTCGTACCCGTAACAGTCGGGGCCTTGATCTTGACCGATTTGCTGGTAAACGCAGCATTGAACGAGAAGCGGTCTCCAGGCTTGATACTCTTCGTGGGAGGGTCTTTGTTCAAGACCTTGGTTTTTGGCAGAATTGAAAGCGTGGGCAATACGCGCTGGAGATCCTTCACCTCGATTCGACTACGCTCTCTGATCTCCTCAAACGACAGAGACTCGCCTTCCTCTAGATCATTGAATAGCAACAACACGATCATGCCGAGCGTTGGAACTGTGAGCTCGTGCTTGCGCTCGCGACCGAGAATGCCTTCCTTGCCAGGGATTTTCGGGAAAACGCAACGAATATCGGCCGATCCGCTGAATGGGAGCCACGTCAGCTGTCGTCCATTGTGTTTTTTCATGTAGAACTTCGTGAAGCTATCCTGCAAAAGCTTGATTTCAGCTGGCCAAACGCATTGCTGCACTCGGCCATCTTCCGATCGTGCCTGTGCAGCGCCCATGACCTCCATTGGCCAATGGTTTGTGGTCAAGACGTTAATACCGAGGTCGATTTGCTTCCTGTCGGCCTCGCCAAGACCCTGAATGTGTGCTCGATAGTTCGAAGTCAGCTCATCTGACATGGTCATGTCCTTGAACATTCCCTCGAGTTTGGTAGTGAAGTAATTGCCCACTTCCTGCTTCATGCGAGAAATCATTTGCTTTTCCACTTCTGCACTCTCTGATTTTCCATGTAACAGACGACGCGCGAGATGCTTCTTATAGTAGCGCTCAAACATGTCCTTGTCTTGGACATAACGCAGCAATGTCGTCGCCTTGTCCAGGACGGCATCAACCTCTGCTTCGGTTCTGCCTTTAATACCGCTCTTCAGGTTCACATCGACAAACAACGAAATGTATTCGGAGCTGCGGTCGAATAGATTGATGAAATCAGAGAAGCTCTTCGTCAACGCAGTTTGCAAAATCAGGTCGCTATCGAAGCACTTCTCCCACATATTCTCAAACTTATCTTTGAGCTGTAACACCTCGTCAACCCATCTGATAGCCGCAGCAGTTTGTTGCGCAGCAGCGTTAGGCGGTGGAGCCTTGCCCTTTGCGGCATTTTCATCGTCTCCGGCCGCCGGAGCCTTCACAGAGAAGTCGGTATTTGAAATGGTATTGTTGATATCGCAGCCCATCTCCATAACACGCGCTTGTAGAGCATTTCGCAATGCTTCTTTCTTCTGGTCGATACGAGATATGTTCTGGTATAGAAGAGCAAGCTCATCGAATCGGTCGTTCATGATCATTGACTTGACACCACTTCCTTCCAATTGAATAAACTCTTGCAGGTGGCTTCCGATCATTTCAATATCAATGACTTCAGCAATTTTGTGTGCAGTCAATGGCGAAATTGTAGTCCGGCATCTGTCAGCCTCTTCCATCAACCGTTTTTGAGTTTGACGAAGCCATGTACCGGCATCTGATTCGCGCAATAACATCATGCATTCTTTTTGGTAGAACGCCCTGCTGGAATTCAAGAATCTCGGCTCAAAGACGGTCAAGTAGAGCTTTTCATTCTCATCATCTTCATCGGTTTCGTAGAGTCCCTCAAGCATGTACATACAGGATCGGACGAGATTTTTATCGATAACGTCACCCTCGCGCTCCATTTGAATCATATCGAGGAGGACGGAGTTGAGGATATCAAAGGTGCTGAGGTCTAGGTCAGACTCTACCAGCTTGGATCGCAAGATATGGTCTCTGAATAGCCCCATGCATGTCGTGAAGATTGATGGCCTCCGATTGTCCGTGCAGTATACTCGATCCATATACATAAGGACGTCGCCTGTCATGTTCATACAGAGAATGTGGTCCTCCCAAGACGCTTTGAGGCCCTTCAGGAACTTCTCGCCGGTTATCCTCCTCTCGTTGGCGGTCGACGTGGACGCACCAGCACCGCCCACGGTCAGGCCAGTATGGTTTCTTGTGATCAGCGATCTGATCTTTGGCATGACCTCTTCTGCGAACCATTGTTCTTCGAATTCCTTGACCCGCTCGTACAGCTTATCACCATTCTTCTGCAAGACAATTTTGTAAGCTAGTCGGTATAGTTGCTCGAATGAGATTTGGGAGGCATTTCGTGTGTGAATTTCTCGGAGAGCGATGCAGATTGCACTCCAAATCGACTCAAAGTCTTCCTGATCGGCATTCCTGCCACCGAGTGCATGCTGTTACAAAAATTAGTATCCGAGTATTTCGTAAAAACACACAAACTATGCGAAGTCGGGAGGGGAGAAGTTGTTCATTACGCGTGTTTCAGCTAGGCTCAACGTTATGGCCCGATCAAGAGCTTTGTCAAAGGAGGACGCCATAATGAAGTGTCGTTGGCACCATGTGAGGGAGTGAAACTGGCGGGGTAAACAACAAATGAACTTACACGTCTTGGTGGTCTTATTTTGCCTCCTCGGCCCCTGCCAGAAATCATGTTTGTGAATCAGGCTGTCGAACCCGATATTGATATTTCCCAACACTTGGGCCCTTCTGAGCAGCGTCTCGTGCTTTAGTGGCGGGGTAGTGAGTCCTCCAAGGTTCGACACCCAAGGGTCATTCTGGATCAATAAGAATTGACTAGACAAAGAAGAAAGAATCTGAAAGACCAGAAGCTGTTGATCTGCTAGGCTCCAAGAAGCCCTCGTGGGAGTAGTCGTGACTGCAAAGCAAGTTGCTCTCAAGATCGAGATGTTGAACATCGTTCCGATCTGAGAGGCCCAGAAGCCTAACATGCGGATTATATTTTATCCTAGCGTGTTGATTGAAGTATGGTTATGCGGCCGGAATATTTTGACTTTACTGTACCAGTCCCGGGTCTGACTAGTGTCTTGGCGAACAAGGAACCGCTAGTCTTTTAAGGTTCGCATTTTATTGTTCCATCCAAAACGTCATCCACAGTGGTTTGGTGGTTAAACTTCCATACTCGCCTTCATTCGCATCTACGACAACCTGCCAGTCAACTTCACAGCAACCAAAAATGTTACCACGTCAAGCCGCCTTCCGCCTTTTGCGGCGTATTGCCCTCCAAGACTTTAAGTCCACTTCCAGGATAGGCGCCATCCAGAAGCCCATCTCTCGCCCCCTCCACTTCATCGCCACGCCCAGCCTACGAAATGCTATTAAGCCCTTCGAAATTCCTCGCAAAACCCAAGAAGCTCCGGCTGACCAGCCAGCTTACGAAATGACATTCACCTGCAAGCCGTGCTCAACGCGCTCAACCCATCGAATTTCGAAGCAGGGGTACCACAAGGGGAGTGTATTGATAAGCTGCCCGGGGTGCAAGAACAGACATGTTATTAGCGATCATCTGAATGTAAGTTCATATATTCTTCTTGATTATTCCGCGCTGGTAGTGTAAACTACAGACGATCCATGGTATCCGACACTGACACGAAATCGTACAGATCTTTGGCGATAAATCAATGACGATCGAGGATATAATCCGAGATCAGGGCCAGCTGGTTAAGAAGGGAACATTGAGCGAGGATGGGGATTTCGAGATATGGGCTGATGGGACTGTGACCGACAGGGCCAAGCCTGCGGAAGGCGAAGAGACGAAGACGCAAGAAGCGTCAACTCCCGCCGAGAAACTATAAGGCGAAACGATTTCACGGGTGATGATGGCGAGTGTTTGAATAGGGGCAAGATATATCCACGGTTGGCGTATAATGCCCGACATGTATTATTTTTGGAGGGTGTCACATAGATTTGTAAGATAGGTTGTATAACACTTGTATGAGAAGCTGTATATATAAACAATATAGTCAGGATATAGAACTACATATATATCGCCACTACAAACCACACAATGAACTATGTGCCATGCGTCTAAACCCTAGCATGTATAACTCCATACACCGCATAATACCCTATATACAAGAGATTAAAAGCCCCTTCGCAAATCTCTATGCTCCATTCCCTTCTCCTTCCTCCTCTCCTTCTTCCTCTCCACCTTCTTCTGCTTATCCTTGCCAAACTTCTCAGGCGCCGAAACAGCCTCGATCTTGCGCTTACTTGAACGCTGCTCTCGGCGATCTCTAACACCTTGTCGGACCTTGAGCAGCTGCTCGGTATAGATAGATGTGCCGCACTTGATCTTCAATTGCTCCATAAGTTCCTGGCACTCTGTCTTGATATTCTCGTAGTTGGACTTGAATAGATCGTCAGTCGAGTATGGAACTGGAATATTCCGATCTGTCAAGTTGTGGAGAGGTAACAGTATTGTCGCAAGGCAGGGTGCAAGGGTCTCAGCATCTAGCTTGGCGCAAAGCATCTGAGACAGCTTTAGAGCTGCAGTCTTGGGGACCAGTACTGCTGCTCGTGGCGGAGAGCTCTCGCGTCGAAGAATGAACGAGATCCTTCCAAAGATGTAGTCGAGTGCTGTCAGCTTCTTCCCATCTTCGCGGACAGTTCCCTCCTCATCATCAGAAACATCGGCGTCGTCTCCCTGTGCCTTCTTCCATTTCAAAGAACTGGATGCGGCGATACGACCAAGGAAGTTCAGGTTCTTGACAATCTCATTGGCAAGTAATTCCGTCAAGCCGGGAGTTTTGAACATGCTGGCAGTACGACGAATGAGATCCCTAATGTCGTTTGCATCTAATGAAAGGCCCTTGGACCCAACCAATGGCAGATTGGACAGCCCAGACTCCATGTTGGCGCGTGCAAAGTCAGTGAAGTACACTCCCATCAGTTTTGCCGAAGATAGTTTGACCCAGGCGTGGGGATATGTCAAGCAAGTGCGTATCGAAGCCCACATATCAGCCGCACCTGCAGCCAAAAGTCGTGATGGGAACTTCTCGCAAAGTATCGTCGCCAATTGTAAGGCGGAGTAGAGAAGTTCCCAGTCAGACTCTGTGCCATTTGAGTTCTTCAACGAGTGTTGAACGCAAATTTGTAGCTCATTCACGTCGTTATCCGGTGGGGCTTCTTGGGCTTCATAGTAAAAGCCGTAGCTCTGGAATGCTAAACGTTGAACCGCAGTATTGTCTTCTTGTCTAATCCACGATCTCAGGAGGTTTAAGAAAGTGGTTATATGTTCGCTGTCGGCTTTGCGGAAGATTTCCTTGATGATTTCGCCAGCGGCCATACGGCACTTCTCGCTGTCATCGTTGGCGAGGACAAAGACGAGCGGCACGAAACAAGTGGCTGAGACTTCCTGGATGAAGTCATGAGACGACTTGGAGAGCAAGAGGTGTAGCACTTCGAGGATAGAAAGTCTGCCTCCCTCTCGCTCGTAGTTCAGATTGGCAACAATGAATGCCAGTTGCTTCTGCCATCTATTCTTCTTCTGAGGATACTCGCGGAGGAACTGGAAGTAAGCACCCCGAGCTAGGTCTCTGGTATCCTTGTCATCATTCGTCACCATCACAGTTCCCACGTAGTCCATCGTATCGTAAACGACGGCGCTTTCGAGTTTCGAGTCCAAGACGGCTCGCAAGAAATTAAACGTTACGTGTCGACGTTCTGGATCGGTCATGTCTTCTCTTAGCCTCGAAAGTAATCCATCGACGGCAGAATCTTTAATCGGAACATCGTTTCTGTCGCGAAGAATGACAGACACAAGCTTCAGGCCAGCCTGAGAAACGTCCGACGTGGTCGATGAAGAGGCATTGATGCTCCTGAGAGCTTCAGCGGCCGCAACCTTGTAAAGATTGCTACCATCGTGCGTAGCCTTCATTTGAACCTTGACGATTGTTGTGAGTAAACGGAAGGCAGAAATTTTAATTTCCTCCTCGCCTTGAACAATGGCGTCTCCAATTATTGGCACAAATCCGGTCAAATTTGATGCAACACGAAGGTTGTCGTGCTTCTTCAAGACTGCTCGCAATACGTCGAATGCAAAGCGAATCAACTTATAGGTGTAGACGGTGGTGCTCCCCTGGTTGCTGCCTCGTTTGGCTCCTTTCTGGATTAGGTATTTCTTCAGGCGGTAGTCTTCCTTGACCTTTCCTTGGGGCTTGTTGCTGTTATAAACATCCTGAATAACTTCGTAACAGAAGATTAAACTGTCTCTGCTCTTGGCGGCACTGTTCTTCAACAAGCCCGAGCTAATACGATTAAGAAGCTCGTCGATTTTGCGGACCATCTTTAGGTTCAACTTTTCCTTCAGAAGAACCTGGATTGGGCGGACAAGGTCTGTAAGGCGACTCAAAGTTGCCGTTTTTGCGATTAACTCCATCGAATCTTGGGACTTGCTGCTCCTCACTTCCTTCATCTTGCTGACATACTCCTCTGCGTCTTTCTCTTGGCCAGTAACACCAAAGATATCGTCCATGATAATAGCCACGATCGAAGGAAGGCAGTAATCCAAGTCACCTGGTGAGTAAAGAGGGATTGTTGCCACCAAAATGGAGTGCATTGTGTAGGACAGAACGTGGAGTTGAGACCCACGAGCAAGGGCGCCTCGCAGCTCTTTCAATACAAATCCAAAACAAGAAGGTCCAAGTAAGACGCAAATGTCGGTCAATGTCTGTCGCGTCATATCACGGGCCTCCTGGGCTTTGCTGCGAAGAATTTGACAAATATCGGTAAGCACAGCGGGTAGTTTTTCGGCCATTTGGTCGTGAGGGAGCAGCTTGAGAACCCTAACTGCGATGACTGCAACAGGAGTACGGAGACTGACGGTGGTTTCGTCTTTATGGTGTAGGTAGTCGATCAGAGGAGGTAAAATATTGCCAGTTAAATCATCGTAGAACTTTTGCTCTTTCGGAAGTGACTTTGCAAGGGTGCAAAGAGATCGCTCAACCGGTGCTGTGTCAACTTCCATCGCAGTATCTTCTAGCGCTACATCTACGACGCTGTGCCTTGATTCCGCGGCCACTGCCAGAGACTCTATGACCTTGCCGAGAAGGCGAATAATTTGCTTCTCTAAAGTTGGCTTTGTGGCAATGTATCCCGTGAATCGTCGCAAGATGGCTCGATACTGAGGCCAGTCCAAAGATCCTGCTAAAACGCCGACACAAGTTGTTGCTTCAGCAGCAAGGTTGTGGGCGTCGTTTCCTTCAGCTCTATCAAAAATAAAGTGCTCAAGAAGCGGGATAAAGAAGTGAGCAGTATTTTTACTGCTAATAAGTCCGTTCTTTGAAGCAGTTGACAGTTGGGTCAGGGCATTGGATTGCCTACCCTTACCAGCAGCCAGAATATTGTTAAAGAAGGAGCCTTCAAGCTCATCATCGCCACTCAGAAGGCTATGCATATCATTGACGTCCGTCCAGTCAGGGTATGTCTTCACGACGTGTGCCATAACCTTAACATACTCTCGTCGAATAATCTCCGATGCCTCACGGGCACCGGTGAAAATGGCGGGCAGCAGGATGGATGACAGCATATCGTAGAATGTCGACGTTTCGGTGGCATCTGTCGTTTTGGATGCGCTATCCAAAAAGTTGCAAATTGCGTCCGACGAATTTGAGGACAGGACACCGAACTCTTCGTCGTGTCTGATATAGTATAGGAAGTTGAAGAGCAGCGGACGCCACTGGTGAGCAGTAAACTGCTTTTCCCTCGGTGCCGATATCAAATTGAATGCTTTAAGTCGGCGATCATAATCGGGCTCGTCTAGTCGTCCCTCTGCAAACGAATTCAACGATACACAAAGTTCTGCAACCTCTTCCAGGACAGGATCCTTTCGAGAATAGACGATTAAAACTCTAGACAACACTTCTCTGCTACTTCTGTCTCGGAAAAATCCAAACAGCGATGTTACAGTATTATAAACCCTGTCTTTGAGCTCACTGTCATCCTGAAGATCATATAGGGGCACAAAGTGCTCCAGAACCAAAAGAAGTCCGCTCTTAGTTTTGGGATTAACTCTTCGGGTTGGCTGGTCAAGCAAGAAAGTGGTAATATCCACGAGATTATGTGCTTGCGTAGATTGGGTAACGAATTGCGCAAGCCCGGAAATTGTTTCAACGCAGGCTTCGAGAAGGCCCTTGCTGATATCTTGCTGCCGTCTAAGAACATCCCCAATAGGTAGTAAAAAGGAGTCCATATTCTTAGAAAGCAAGGACGTTTTAACGCGGCCTGTTAAGTCTTCATTTTCGGGAAGATCACTCTTGGCGATACCGACCACGTTATCAATAATACTCAGGGCGAACAGTCGGACCTGATCCTTGGACTTTGGCTGAGCTAAACACTCCGCTATGGTGACCAAGATTTGATCGTCCTCACCAAGAAAGAGAACAGTCTTTGGTGACAGCGACCAGGTGTATAAAAGCTGTAAAACACCGGAAATGCTCTGGGCAGTTTCAATTGGAAGTTTCTCCAATCGGGGGCTAATAAGCTCGCTCATTATGAGGTCCAGATATGGTGACCAGTCAAAAGTGGAGTCGTTGGTAAACATCAAAACAAGGCATTTAAATCCGGTCTGGCGGACAGATTTCAACATCGAGGTTTGGCTAGTGAAGTCTTCCTCGTCGTCGATCGACTGAGGAGAGCGTTGAAGTTGGCGAGATGAGTATACCAAGCAGTAGAGCACTGCGGATAGTAATTGTCTAGTATAAGGCGACATCTTCGTGCTGAGCTCCTTCAGGGTGCCTTCCATCATGTTCATGAAACCAAGTTGCTTTCGGACGCTCAATAGTTCCTTGTCGAACAGCTCATCCCGGGATTGGCTTAGAACGTCCACATCCTTTAGCTCTCCCAGCGCAATCTGCAAGAAAGACCCGATATCCTCCACTGTCAAATTGCGCAATATGGTGAGTCTGGTGGCCAACATGCCTTGTCGGCCGCTAGCTGCGCCCTTCTTTGAAATAGCTCGTCCATATAAAATGCGTAGGAGGATTGGCATAAGTTCCTGCCGATGTTCAAACTGTATCCGGGAGTCTCCTTGGAGCAGAATTGTGAGCTCATCTTTAAAGCGTGCCTCGTCGAGTAAATTCAACAGGTTCTCTTCATAAGGCCTAACACTAGGAATTTTCCAGGTCAGAATAGCTTTTAGGGCAGATTTCTGGATTTCCAAGTCTCCATTTGTCAGGAGGCCGAGTAAAGCATCGAATACTTCTGTTTCCTTGAACAAAACCCTGGGGTTGTGGAACTTCTGCAAGAGATCCAACTGAGACTTTTGGTCTTTTCGTGACCAATTGCTTATGTCTATAGGATCTTCATCTGACTGGTCCACTTCGCCTTCCTTTGCCGCCCATGAAAGGAACATGGGAACAAATTGACGGGAACGGCGTTCAGCGATGCTCGTAACACTGGCGAGAACGCGAAGTGCCTGAGCACGTGCCATGGGTGGCTGTGGTGGAACAAGCTCTTGGGATTCTTCAAACTGATGAATCATAACGTCCCGGGCATCTTTGGTCTCCAATTCAACTTCAGAGGCAAGCTTTTTCAGGTTTATCATGTTCGAACACTCGAAATCAGTGAGGCCAGCATTCTGAGCTTGTTCGACGTTCCGCGCTGATCCATCCCATACTGATGACGGAGCCTCCAGCCAGCTAAATACGATTTCTGCAATGACGTCTTCCTCTTTCGCCGTCTGGGCAATCTCAGATAGAGCAGCGCAGGCGTCTTCCCAAAGCTGTGCAAACTTAACGGTAAGCATACCGAAACAGAAGTGTGGAATTGCTCGGTATAAAATGCGATCAGAGACATGCGTGCGGTGCAGGGCGGCAAGTCGTCGGATATGCATAGAGGCGGACCGGGCAGTTTGCAAGTCCAGCGGTGTCTGTTCAATCAAAATCATGGTTGATATGGCGTCAGATGCAACATTGTTCGATGCCGTATATAAGTGGTCCAAAAGGCGGAGAGACAGAAGACGTAGGTCGTGAGAATTTGTTGACAAATTGAGGATGAGGGTTTCAATAAGTGAGTCGGCATCTTCGCTTCCATTCGTAGACCATGGATCCGAGGCAGGTTTGTAGGATGGTGACTGTTTCAAGCTCGTCAAGTATGACAGTAGAGCATGTAAGAACCCAGGTAGACGAGCATATCTGGGAGCCGCTGCTCTAAGAAGAGGCTCCAAGGAGGTATCCACCTCTCCGGCAGCCTTTGTCATGCGAGAGAATGCATCGAATCCGCGGCCAACAATGAATCTAGATTCTTCGGGTTCGATTGCTGAAGACGGCCGCAACGCAAGCTTGAGTTTTCTTTGGAGTATTTCTGCAATTCTGGCATTTGTCGAGGGATGGGCAGTCGTACAATCCATGATGGATAATAAGGCGTAGTATTTTGGCAGACAACGGTCATGCCACGTTTTTGTGCCGCTGCCATATGACGTTGGAGATGCCTGCTCAGGAAATGGTGATACCTCAAGTCTTTCAAACTTGCTCACCATTTGATCTTGCCACGATTGCGGGATATTGAAGCCATCCTTGCCACCCGTGCTGCTGATGAATACCCCAGAAGAGACCATCTTGGGGACGAGAACACACAACGTATCCTCATTTTCTTTGTCAGACCAATGTGTGACGATGAATTTTTGAAAGTATGGCATGATAATGCTTCGGAAACGCTCAACATCAACCTTGGTGAAGTATGAGCAAAACATCAAAAACCAGCGGGCCAAAGGCTCTCTAGCAAGTGAGTCCAAGAACCTAGGCGCGAAAGGTATCAAAGCATCCATAGGCGCGTATTGAAGAGCCATAGATGTAGTCAAAACGACAGATTCCCATATCGCATGGTCGTGATCGTCGTAAAATGAACCTCCGGTAGTTTTGGAGAGTGCCTGTAAAATCTCGGATATATTGGAGAGGAACGGTTTCCAGTTCGCAACTCGCGATCCCTTTCGGACACCTCCAATTACGCCTATAGCCTTCGATGACAGCATCAACTGTTTGAACGATTCTGGAGTTCGTGACTCCTCGAACGTTTTTACGACTGCATCAGAGTGCGCGAGAACGGTGTCGACTATCTCTCCTAACTTTTCTGGCCTTGTATGGTGGACAATACTAGTAAGCACACCACATATTACATCTCCCCAAGCCCAATATGTCTCCTTCGTCTCTTCTGAGTAGCCGTAGTGAGAGAACATCGCGGCTAAGGTCGCAGGGGCCGAGGAGTGGATCGCCAGGCCATTGCCTTTCATCGCCTCGGCGAACATGGTCATGATGCCATGGTAGTAAAGCCCGTATTCACGAGTGCCAATTGCTTTTTCGAGGTCGGCCTTTGCGTGACTTATTATGACCGGCAGTGCCTTCTCGCGAATGGCTGGTGCACTTGCCTTCTTTATGAGAAAGCTCATCGCCTCTGCTGCAAAGCGTGCTATGTGTGGCTGCTGTCGTTCCTTGCCGAGTAGAGGGGCCATAAGGTCGTATGTAGGGCGCAGGTCCATCACAAGCAACTTTGACAGGTACTTGAACAGAAATGCTAAACAGGTAAAACTCCATTCAATCACCTCGACATCCTGCTTAGTCCCGGCGATTTCTGTGACTAGTGATAATGCTCGGGCATAGTACTTTTCGAAACGTAAACCGAGATCATGAGCAAAGTCGGTCAGAAGCGAAAGCAAAGGCTCAATGGACTCTCTTTCTTTTGCTTCCAAAAAGCTGACCAGAAGCTCCATAATTTTGTCTTCGAAATGTAGAATTTGCGGTAAGCTGTCGCACATCGGGCTCACATCGTATGAAAACTGGACAAATCGCTCCGACATATTGAGTTCTTGCCATCTCTCCAGTCCCGCCTTAAAATAAGACGTTGTGGCGCCGAGATCTTCATTGTCAAGATCATGGCGGCGAACTCGTCGTAGAGGGTCGAGGGAGTTGAGTTTCGAGACCTTCGCGGTGAAGGACTCCCATCTATGATTTTTTGAGTGTGCCGTTCCCTTCTTCCCCTTCGAAGTCTTCACAATCCTTCCAGAAGATGTGGACGGCATCTTTGCCGTAAGTTTGGGTGGTCGTCACTCTGGTTGGTGTTGGAGAGGAACCTTAAAATCTTATCGAGAATATCCATGTTATCGTTTTGAATAATTTTGAGGCGGTGAGCTATACTTGGTGTTTCTGCCGGCTTAAAACCACTAGCGTCGTCGGAGCTATTGATGTCAAGCTTCCACCAAAGGCTTCATCACGAAACACGCTTTCCAACTCCAACGACTCTGGTTGCCTTTGTACGGTCGTGGTTTCGCTCAATATGGCTTCGAAGATGTAAGTACTACCCAAGTTTACCCCTAGTTGAACACGAAGCTCTCTCAACCTCACATCTACGTCACGCGCCTGTAACTTACTTTTTCCTGAATAGTATCGTTGTCGGCGCAGTCCAAGGGCAATTACGATCAGCCTTCTCCAAGATCGGTACACTTCACGCCAAGAATCAATTCACATTTGCTATTATTTCTGGAGACCTTTTCGCGGAAGACGACGATGAAGTTACAGACCTGCTCAGCGGAAATATCGTCGTCCCGCTGCCGACATATTTCACGGTCGGATTAAACCAGTTTCCCCAGCGAGTTGTTGATAAACTAGCAAAGGAGGAAGAGGTGAGTTCATAATGATTAAATCTTGTTATGTGGCCATAGCTGATGATGCCCAGCTTGCCGAAAACCTTCACTACTTGGGAAAGCGAAGCACAACCAAAACATCAGAAGGCGTACGAATTGTCGCTCTTGGAGGCCAATTGGATGACACAATAATCGGAGGCCTATCAAAAGAGCAGTATCTTCCATTTCATACCGTGGATGATGCCAAAGCTCTCCGTGGGGCGAACACTGCCGACATACTATTGACTTCTTCCTGGCCGTCTTCTATCCGCACAGGCTCAAAGGTGCCGATTCCAGAGGCTGGCATTGAACCAACAGGCCACGACCATATTTCGCAACTTTGCGCGGAACTGAAGCCCAGATACCATTTTTCGTCGTCGCCTACGTTTTATTACGAGCGAGAGCCATTCTTCCACACACCAACCGATGACGCCCCTGATTTTCGACCACTCACCAGATTTATCTCTCTCGCCGCACACGGTAACCCCAATAAGCAAAAATACATTTCCGCATTCAATCTGCGGGCTACGGTAGATGTCACGGCCCCTCTTCCACTCGGGGCAACGGCTTCACCCTTCGCACCGAAGGCAGCAGGAGGCAAGAAGAGAAGCGCGTTAGACCCCGAGCCATATTCCAGATTTTCACAAGATGACGGCAGCCATCGTCATAAAAGAGGGCGAAGAGAAAGACAGCCCCCTCCAGGCCCAGATACGTGTTTTTTCTGCCTATCAAACCCGAATCTGGCCACTCATCTCGTAACTTCTATTGGCGAAGATGCATACACGACAGTTGCCAAGGGCCCGCTGACTACATCGTCGACTAATGCGGCGAATGGACTCGACTTTCCATCTCACATGCTGATCATACCGTTGAGCCATGAGCCCACATTGGCACGTATTGATCAAGAGGGGCGCCAAAAGACATACGCCGAGATGAACAGTTACAAGAAGGCACTTCAGGAAATGGTCGCTGCTCGAAGCGACGATAAGCTTGGCTCTGTGACTTTCGAAATCAGTCGCGGAAATGGCGTACACACGCACTGGCAGTTTTTGCCAATCCCGGCCGAGCTGGTTGCGAAAGGGGTGGTGGAAGCGGCCTTCAAAGTTGAAGCCGAAAATATGAAGTACCCCTCTTTTCAGGATCGCGATCCTGGCCTTGGAGAAGGGGAGGGGGATTTTTTCCGTGTATGGATTTGGTCGCCGTCGCAAGAAAGTGGCGCTCAAGGTCTATCAAAGACTATCACGATGCCCTTCGATGACACAATGAGATTCGATCTGCAGTTTGGCCGCAAAGTAGTCGCAAAGCTGCTTGGTTTGGAGAAGAGGGTGCAATGGAGGGATTGCGAGCAAACGATAGATGAGGAAAAAAGAGATGTTGAAGCATTTAAGGCGGCGTTTAGGATTTTTGATTTTACCCTCGAGGATGAGGTGAAAAAGGAATGATACCCCCTGTTGGCGCTCGATCACAGGAGAATGGGAGCCAGTATAGTTAATTAACATTGTTACGCGGAAGGGGGCAAATACGCGGGGAGTCAGGAACTGGAGTATATGAAAGCTGCATACAACTTGAGATATAGTCACAATCAAGCAACCCAATATTAAATAGAGGTTGCATTCCAATTCGTTTTTAAACCCGTGTGTTATTCAACACGTGGGTGATCTCCACTCAGATGTGTATTTACTTGGCTCTTATCACCCCACCCCACTTTGACCCCTCCAACGCGGGGTTCGGGGGTACACAAGAACCGTGTCAAATTCCAAGGCAACTCGCAAAAATGAACGGGACGCCATCGTAAACAATTATTTTCACGATAGTCCTACACTTTGCGTCATTCATAATGGCTCTTTCAAATGATGAAGTTGTCACGATTGACAACTTCGAGTCCAAGCTCGCAAAGTTTAGCCCTGATGGCTGTGGTCTCTTTGGCCTCGTGGATATGGGAAGGTAACGCCCTTCCCACCCTTTCTCATCTTCGGATACTACAACAGGCTCATATGTCTAAAATTACTTAGCAATGGCATTCGATTCTCTATATCCGACCTCTCCCCACCACACTCGCGACTCTTGCCTTGCATTTATCGCGAACGCGCCGGTATCTCCCTGTACGATGCCCTCCACGAGTCAAAGCCTGGCTCAGTGCCATTCGTGTTTTCGTCGGAGATTATCGACAAGGTCTCCAAAACTCTAGCAAGGTTCTCTTATATTTGCAAACAATACAAAGTTCCGGAGCATCAGATCAGCGTCTTCGCGACGGAAGCTATGCGCACTGCAAAGAATCAGGAAGATATGGTTGGTGCAATTCATACTGCGAGCGGGCTGAAGGTGCAAATTCTTAGCCCGGCTATGGAGAGTATGTTTGGCGCTATGGGAGCACGCTCTGCTTTCGAACATGTCGACGGCTTGTTTATGGATCTTGGAGGAGGGAGTGTACAAATGACATACCTGAATTCGACAAGCAACGGATATGAGACACTCGCAGCGCAGAATGCGAAGAGTATGCCATACGGGGCTGCAAAATTAACGGCGACATTGCGAGTGGAAGAGGAGGGAACAACACAGAAACAGTTGAGAACTCAGATGAAGGATACTTTTGAGGGCATGAAGAAACAGTTTCCAAGTCTCAACGAGCAGGCCCAGAGCAAAGAGGGACTTTCGATATACTTTTGCGGTGGGGGCTTCAGGGGTTATGGAAGCATGCTTCGCCATACACATGAAATCCAGCCGTATCCAATTCCAGGTATTGGTGGCTTTTCGGTTTCTGGTGCCAGCTTCGAAGATTGGAAGGCCATGCTCAAGGAGAACGATAAGGATGGCAAGATCTTTGGAATGTCTAAACGGAGGCGAGAGCAATTCCCTGCTATTGCAATGGTAGTCGGGGCTCTTGTTGAAGCAGTGCCAAAGATAAAGCAAGTCACATTTTGTAGCGGTGGAAACAGAGACGGCGTGCTCTATATGAAGTTACCGCCTACTGTTCGGCAACAGGATCCGCTACCCCTATTGCTCGGGAACACAGAATCTGTTACAGATGCTTCTGTGAGCGCCGTTGTGGATTTGGTGACGAGCGCCCTCCCTGCGGACGTACCCAGCATATTCACATCAGGACTTCTTGATTACGTTGTACGCAACACCTGGACTGATCTGGGAAATTCTGATGACCAGAATGCTACAAGGTCATTGCATGCTACAATATCAGGGTCTATCGCAAGTCTTCCAGGACTGACGCACGAGGTCCAAGCTATCATTGCTTTAACTTTATGTGCTAGATGGGGTAACGATCTTGGTCGAGCGGATAAAGCTATCCTTGAAAACCTTAGGCTCCTAGTTGGCAAGAACGACAGCTTTTTCTGCGACTACGTGGGTGCTATTATGAGGTTCTTGGCAGCTGTGTCCCCTGTATATCCAACTGACCATCTGGCACTTAAGGATTTGATTAAGTACGTTCAGATTCTCAGCTCAAATATTTTTTGTTAACATTATTACAGATTTAATCCTATCCATTCCACCAGTCTCGGAAAGAAAGGTAAGAAGCAGGGTATCAAACTTCAGATAAAACCAAATCCAATAGCCCGTCTCTGGATGGAAACTGGGGATCTGGTTGAGCTGTTTGATGGAATAGGAAAAGGGCTAGGACATGGGCGTCGAGTGGAAGCAGAACTTATTGATTGAACACCCAAGCCATGGCGGAGGCTACACTATAACTTACGTTTCTAGGTCATATTAACAGTATTTGGGTAAACTATAAGGTGGCCTCATATTATCTACTCGAAGATATAGACTTCATATACCATTTTGCATTCGAAGTCGCCGAGAGGCAGAAATGGCGGCGAAACTTAGATTGGGGCATATCACCAGCACATAATACAAAGAATTTTCGAGACAAATACATATGCCATACAAATATGTCTTTCGTGAGAGGAGTTCAGATATTAATTGTGCAACTTGTATTCTGACAAGACTGGTAATAGCTAGCGGGTATCCCTGCAAGTGCAATCCACCGAGCTACCCTTTTTTTCAAGTCCATTCCGTTTGTTGCTAGTGGAATCGAACTGATAGGCCCCATCACAGCTTGCCTGACGACCAATCCAAGAACTGCCCTCTAATGAAGGTAATGAAGCAAACCAGCAAGCGCGCCTCTCTCTTTTGCGTATTCCCTTGGGAACTTTCTCTTCGTCCCTCCGTTACAGTACCTGGCCAATTCCTTCTTACTAGAGAACCGAGTCGCGGGTTCGCCCGTCCTGATCTGATGGAGGAATTGGTAGATGTTGACATATATGTTCTTGATCTCCTATTATACGTTAGAAAGCAAAACCAAAATAGGATGCGAAGGAAAGAGACAGGGATTTCGTACCTTTTTACATTGTGTGATGGAGCTCGGAACGGGGACGATGCCAAGGTCCCGACAGAGTTTCTGCCAGTTTTCAAGCTTGTGAGCGTTAGGGAAGTATCTCTTGAACTCTATCTTTGCTTTTTCGGCACGAGTTTTTCTAGCACCGCCTTTCTGAGCACCGTCTTTTTGAGCACGGTGCTGGTCATTTTTTGCCTGCTTTACACCCGATCTCCGGCCGCTCGTCACCACCTTGTCATCGGGCTTACCACCATTGGGGGTGTTTTCATTGCTTGTGCGTTGTCTGCCGTGGAATTGAAGAGCGTACTCCGAATCGTCGTCTGCTGAAGTAAATCCACCCAAAGAAAACGAACCCTCACTCGAAGTTTCGCTATCGGTTTCGTTTTCGATATCAAAATGGCTCTTGAATATCCCGAACGCCTTGGTTCCTTGCTGTAGCCCGCGAGCCTCGCAAATCTCTTCAAATTCTTCAAGTTTTTCGATGGCGATGTCGTCTCCTGAATTAAGAACGTCACCTCTTGAGGATTCATATTTGAAAAATAGACGGCGATGGATTTTGTAGCTCCTGCTTTTTTCCGTGAGTCCGAGAGACAAGACAAGCTCTTCGAATCTTTCTTCTGGTGTTGGCGTTTGGACAATAGATTCTGATCCGGCGCCGTCAAGTCGGGCTGCTTCGAGTTTGTTGCGAAGGCTTTTCATGGTGGCACTCTCTTCGTCAAGTTTTGGAGAAGACGCAGCATCCGGGAGGCAATTCTTGGTTTCATGTGCCATAATATTGGTAGAAGAAGCTTCCTCGTGCTTGATTGTGGACTCCAGCGCCCTGGCGAGCAAGATCCCGGTCTTCTGGAAGAAGTCGTTGTAGACCTTGTTGTATCTTGGGCTGTCGTACTCCAGACCACACACAAGTGCAAGAGCCTGAAACTTGAACATTTTGTTCTTTTCTTTGATATTTCTTGCGTTGCAGCAGAATTCTTCTGCGTTTGCGGCGTATTCTGCAGTGAGGAACCTGCGGAGTAGCTGTTTGTAGGCAGGTTGGCCAGGACGGGTGCCTGCAGCATGGGCCAGCACTTGGAATTCTGATTCCAGATCTTTGGTCGCCTGGGGCTGGCCTTTGCTGGAGGGGTTTTCCATCTTCACGGTATGATTCTGGGATCCACGGGTTGCAACAAGCGTTGCGTAGTCGGCCTCGAGGCTTCTGGCTGCTGGGTCTCCACGGGCAACTTTGTCGTTAACAATCTTCATAACGTCCATGAAGAACTTGGCTCTGCATCTGTTATATTCTTCTTCTCCCTCCTTTAACCCAAGGGCCGCAATCACCGAGTCAAAGCTGGCGGTGAAATTCTTTTCTGGTTTTGTCATGGTTGTGATGGTTGTGATGGTTGTGGGGTTATAATCAGTTACCCAGCTTCGCTCTCATTTATAAATATATCACGCAGAACAAAGAATTCTGCTTGATAGGCGCTTATGGAAACCTATGGGTGACTGAGATAAACAATGGGCCGCTTGGAGATTGTGGCTGGTATGTTTGACAAGAGAATCCAAGAACACTCCATAATAACTGCTATATCTGCACGCCATAGTCTTTCGATATACTATATGCTATGATCATCCATAAACTACCAGCTCTTATGCAAGGATCTCTCTTTACAAGCTGCCATATTGGCAAACAATGATAGCTGTACAACCTGATCTTGTTAACTAGTTGTTCCCCCATAACTCCCTCGGCTCCTTAAACTTAGAACTTGTGTCCTAGCTCACATTGCCCGCCGTCCTTCCAAACCTCGACGTGCCTCATAACAGTGCTGGTCTGCTTCGTCTCACTCGGGTCAGGGCTCCAAGTCCTTTGATATATTTCACCCATCTCAAACTAACATGGAGACCAGACCCTACTATATCAAGCTCGCCGCTGTGAATGGTATCTTGGGTTGCATGGCGCGACCAAACAACGCACTTATATACAATACCGGAGGACAAGAAATTGCAACCATGGCAACAATCGGGTGCTGCACCTTTCTTGGAGGGCATTAAAACCCATTCCCATCAAACAAGTTCCGCTTCCCCCCTCAACACCAAAGGCTTCACATCCGCCCACCTGGCAATGAGCACTTCTCCAGCTAAAGCTTCCACTACCTCTTCAGCAACCCCTCCTTGGGTTTCAACAAGACAGTCTTTCAGGGCCCTGATAAAGACAGCTGTGTCAAGGTCAGGAGCGTCAACCATGCTAATTCCACCCGCAGTATCATCTAGATTCCTCAACTGCGGGGGAAACGACTGTAAGAAAGATGAAAGATAATGTTCGTGAAGTAGAGCTTGATGGCGTGTAGCAAATGAAATCTCCGAGGGCGAGAGCCGTGAGCGGAGAGAGGGCGAAGATAGATAGTGAAGTGTGTGCTTGTCAATCTAGCAAAAACATTTAGTGTCAAAAAGTGAATGAAATCACAACAAGACATACCTTGGCTAGTCTTGCTCTCAGAAACCCTCGCACCAAGTACTTCCATCTCTCCAGCTCCGTCTGGATGACAATGAGGCTGAAATTGGTCTTGGGGTCCATATCGCCGGTCATGACTTCGACCTTCTCAATCTGCCTTTGAATTTTTTCGTTGGCTCTCTCAATTAAGCCATTGGATGGCCAACTAGTAATCATTCATTAGGATCAAATTTTAATATTTCTTGGCCGTAGTCACGGTGTATGGTACATACTCCAACAACTCGGGAGCTGAACGTTCAGCCACCCACGCCCTTGTCAATGCCTCCAAATCTCCATCGTCACCGGGTGTAGAGTAAAACTCAGGGTCCGCCTCCCTCAGAATATCATCAATGTCCATTGCAGGTGTTTGTTAGTTATGCATCACGTTGCTTTGCCTGGTGGTGCAGCTACATATCCGCCAACGCGCTTAGGCTCGCCGTAGACGCGGTAGAACTCGCTTCAAGCGCGCCGCGCGCGTCAGGCTGTGCCTTTCCTCGACATTTACAAATGCAACGCCCACGATGACAGATGACGACTCATACGCCGCCACGCCTGTGGATACAGACCGGTCTGTTAAGAGGCGGCGGCTTTCCAGTGATGACACGGCTACGCCGAGATACAGCTCCCCAGACGAACTTGCCGCAAATGGGGACGAACATCACCAAACCTCGAGGAGGGATTCGCGCTTGAACACCAGTAAAGGCAATGCAAGCCGGCGAAAAGCAGCTGCAGAGTCCAGCCATGAAAGAAGTCCAAGCCACGACGAGTTAGCCCATACTTTCTATGCCGACGAAGAGGATATTGAAAGGGGCCGTGACCACGAGAGCCCGTCTGAATCGATCTCGCCTTCTCAAACACCAAGTTCGACGGAGATCAACGAAGACAACGAAGGAGCAGATGTAAAGAATGGAGGCGAACAATTACCACAAGTTCGGTACAAGCTAAAATACGAATTGGACGGCCACGAAAGAGGCATCTCGCAAGTGGCGTTCTCGCCAGACGGACAGTGGATTGCAAGTGCCTCTGCAGATGCAACTATTAAGATATGGGAAGCCTCAACGGGAAACCTTTCTCATGAATTGAAAGGACATCTTGCCGGAATATCGACGGTTTCATGGAGCCCTGATTCGCTGACCCTTGCGTCTGGTTCGGACGACAAGACGATAAGGCTGTGGGATGTGACCACCGGGAAACCATATCCAAAGCCTTGGAAGGGCCACCACAATTATGTTTATTCCATAGCATTTTCTCCCAAGGGGAATGTACTTGTCAGTGGCTCATTCGATGAAGCTGTCTTTCTTTGGGATGTCCGCGCAGGCCGCCAAATGCGAAGCTTACCAGCACACTCCGACCCCGTAGCTGGAGTCGACTGCATTCGAGATGGGACTTTGGTGGTTTCTTGCGCCGGTGACGGACTCATTCGAATATGGGATACGGCCTCTGGCCAATGTTTAAGGACAATCGTGCACGAAGACAATGCTGGGGTTGTGAGCGTGAAGTTCTCACCAAACGGAAAACATGTTCTTGCATGGACACTCGATGGATGCATACGGCTTTGGGATTACGTGACAGGTCTTTGTAAGAAGACTTATCAGGGCCACGTCAACAGCAGATACAGTATCTCCGGGGCATTCGGCGTTTACGGCTCTAGAGCTTTTATTGTATCTGGAAGTGAAGATGGAAAGATTGTATTTTGGGATACAAAGAGCAAGGAGATTCTTCAGAAACTTGATGCTCACGATGGAGTTGTTCTAAGCGTCGATACCCACCCGGAGAGTGGTAGGATTGTCAGTTGCGGGGTGGACAACAAGATCAAGGTATGGGTGAATGAAGGCGATGACGAAGAAGCGTCCAAGTCCTTGTTGAATGGCTCTGGCCAACAACTCGGTCCAAACTCTGAAGATTCTCCCACTCGCATGGGGGGCTATGTAGATGATGATGCTGCTAAAGACGCAGTCAACGAAAATGGAGCAAACACAAATGGGCTTGCTGATGCGGATGCAGGCGAGCATATCACAGCTGAAGAGTCCATGGATGCTGGAGTTAAGGTGGAAGATGATACCCTGCAGGAGCTTCCTTCTAGGCCGAAGGACGAGTTACTGTAGCAATAGAAATATTAGCTACATCTAGGCCAGACTGACACATGCGATTTCATGCCAATCCCGATCTATATCATTTGACGCCAATCCAGTTTATAACACCCAGCCCAGCCAGAACAACATGCCCAACGCCCTCATAAGTTTGACATCCATAGTTTGGAACTTTGAATTATGCTTTCTCCGCCTTTCCTTCCACTTCTTTAGGTTCCCCTTCTGGGCCGAATCCAAGGGCATCCAGCTCTCGGATGAGCTCGTTAATCTTGATCACCTTCGCAAACTGCTCTGGGAGTAAAGCCGCGCCACCTTCCTTCTTTTCCTTCAAATCTTTCGCTTGCTTGAGCTTCTTCTTCAAGTTCCGTGCCTTCTTCTCTCGTTCAGCCTCGGGATCTACAGTCTCTTCCGCTGGGGCTTTGGTTTGTTCGGCGGCGGGTTGTCTCCAGCTTGCTTCCGTGCGCGCTTCAGTCTCGGGATTTGTAGATGACGACGCAGTGGCAGCAGCCTTCTTTCTTGCCTCTCTCCGTTTCGAATTCTTGTTGCTCGAAGATGTGGGCTCAGGTTCCTCCTTCTTCAATCCAGCCGCACCGGGTACCCCGCCCTGCCCCCTTGACCTGAAACCCGCAGCCGCCTGATTCTTGTAAACTTCGACATCCTCCGGAGGCTTATAACCGGGCCTGATCTTGATTTCTTTGCGCTTAGAGCCGTCAGCTCGGGTGGAGGAGGGGATGTGGCGGTCTCCAGATTCGTCCTCGATAATCCCGGCTTTGGAGGGAGTCGGAACAGACGGCATGGTATCTTATACCATGCGCGCACGCATTCAACGACAATTTGGACTTTAATTATTTGTTGTGCTGCAATATTACTAGTCCGGAATAATTGTGACTGATCTTTAAGCTAAAGTTTTAGAACGTGAGGCTGCGGCGTTAGATCGTGGTGTTATTCAGCAGCCAATCACAAGCCCGGTAATACCCGGAAGCAAAGAAGTCAATGGCCGAACATCTTCGCGACAACAGCTTCTACAGCGCCTCTTGTTCACATAACCAATTGAACGCAACTCCTCAAACATCACAATGTCGGCCGTAAGTATTAATCTGGGCACAAATTTACAAAGGGGCAATAGCTAATGACTTTATTCACAGATCGGAAAGAACTTCTACAAGCAAGTCCCCTCTCGATGCCCATGAACCGGCAATTGGATCGACCCGCCTCTTCTAACACACGTCTAGCCTCTTCGTCCGCAGGAATTATGTCTTCCTCGGAACGGTCTTCGCTGGTGCCTTCGCCTTCGAGATGTGAGCAGCCCGCGGAAAATGTACTACAACGGTGGCTAATGGTTGGGCAGGACATTCGACTCTGTGACGGACTCGATGTGGGATAAGATCAACAAGGGCGTATGTTATTACACTAGACAGGGAATTGCACGGCAGTAGCTAATGAACATTTACAGAGACAATGGAAGGACATCCGCGCAAAGTATGTCGAGGCGGGCGATGACGAGTAAAGTCGAGCCAATGGAGGCAAGCAAAGAAGGGATCGATAATAGCGAACAATAGACTGTGAAGCGAGTAGACAAGGGGATCGAATGTACAAATATTGCATTGCGCTATTGGCAAACTTTCTCACAACCTGTGTCTTCGAAGAGATTGGAATAGTGATTTCTGACTGAGCTTACTGGGGCCGCTCACAGGCTCAAGGGAAGCCAGGCGGCCCAATTCAACGACAGCTTACATAATATATTTGGAGTGAAACACGACAAAAACGCCATGGCTTTGCCTTGTTGCTATTGTGACCCGCGAAAGGTGCCTGTTTAAACTGAAGACGTTATATTGCACCGGTGGTCGTGATCTTGATTCACTCTGACTGTACATGCCCTTCATCCACTAGGATTCTCCCATTCAACCCAAGGGGATTTGCAGGTCGTGACGCACACAACCGTGAACCCAACGCCCACTAAACCTCCCTTATCGTTATCGCAGATGTTGGTGGCAACCACCACTTGCAAACAAAACATCAACTCGATACAAGAAATGACGCTGTAGCTACCCACCAAACACATGGGATAGCATCGATGGCAGCGATTGGAATGACGACGCAGGAGCGGCAGCTCTGCGAGTTTTTTAGAGACTTGCCGCGAGTGAAGAAGAACCGTTATGACGAATCCGCAAGCAATGACCTTCTTTATAACCTCTTCTGGTCCTTAGCTGGCGGCCAGGACAAGTTTATGCGACTCTTTTTTCCTGAGGGACACCAACCTGCCCCAAACGAGAAATGGGAGCTTCGAGAGGCACAAGGCGCGGTGGACGGAGCAGAGTATACTGAGGCAGCAAGGGGCAAGGCTTGCGGGCATATTTTCAAGAGCGGCGAGGCAACATACAGATGCAAGACATGCAGCGCAGACGATACCTGCGTTCTTTGCAGTAGATGCTATGACTCTTCTGATCATACCGACCATATGGTTTATATTAGCATATCCCCTGGAAACAGCGGCTGCTGCGACTGTGGTGACCCTGAGGCATGGAAACGCCCTGTCCACTGCACGATACATAGCGAGAGCGAGCACGAAGCGAAGAGGTCTGGGAAAGCAAAGGAGGCATCCGGACTGCCTGATGAACTTGTCGAAAGCATACGAATGACCATCGGCCGAGCTTTCGACTACGTATGCGATGTTATATCTTGTTCGCCAGAACACCTACGACTCCCCAAGACGGTTGAGAGCATCAAACTCGATGAGCGAATGTCCCGCCTCACATCCCCTTACTACCGAGGAGACATAGTTGAAGAACCTATTGAATACTCGTTGATACTGTGGAATGACGAAAAGCATACGGTGGAGGAGGTTAGCCAACAAGTCGCTCGGGCCTGCAAGGTCAAAGTATCAGAAGGGTTACAACGGGCATACGAAACTGACGACATTGGGCGGGCTATTGTGAAGTATAGCTTCGATATCAACGAATTACTTGACGTCGCAAAGGTCATCGAACAGATCAAAGTTACGGTTAGCATCCGCTCTGCTCGAGATACTTTCAGGGAACAGATGTGTGGAACAATTATACAATGGCTTGGGGATATCTCGGGTTGCAGCGTAGGTGGAGACAACAATATTTTACGACACGTTGTATGCGAAGAAATGCTCAAATCTTGGCGAACGGGAAGTGAGGCTGTCAACGCAGAAATCGGCAAGAGTGGTATTGACGACCATGAACTTGACGATCAAAAAAAAGAGCGAGCAGAGACATTTCAGCCATTTGGGGGTGCTGCTATACGTTTTGTGACTATAGCGAATGCTGTTGCGGCAGCTCAACGAGCAGACGCAGGGGAAAACTCAGACGACGAAGACCAAGACCAAGACGAAGATGTGGGTGAATTGAGTGAGGGTGAGGATGTGGGCGAAGAAGAACTTCAAACAATTATGGATGTCATGTTGGTTGAGGCACGGGCCGGCGGCGCTGGCGACGAAGATGGAGATGTCGAGATGACTGATGACGCATCAGCTCAAGAGGCAGATGAAGCTACTTTGGCTGGATATCCGCCGCCGCCGCCGCCTCCGCCGCCGCCACCTCCGGGTTTAGATGTCCAGAGAGCTTTAATGGATCGCGAAACTACTCCGTCAGACTCTGATATGGCAGAGCCGTTAATTACATCTTCCGTCTATGCCAAAGCCAATATGGATATCCCCAAAACCCCCGGAAAGAAGTCTGCCAGACCCGAAAAAGTCGGAAGGCCTCCGAGATACTGGCTTGAGACACCAGATTCATTCAATGATAGGGAGTCTATACCGCTACATGAAGATCTTTGGCAGCGTGTAAGACTTGACTGGATGATTCTCTTCGACTTGCGGATGTGGAAGAAAGTCCGGGTCGATCTTCGTGACCTTTACATTTCTACGGTCGTCACAATCCCCGAGTTTAAGCGTGTTCTGGGACTCCGGTTTGCTGGGTTATATACGCTCTTGGCCCAGTTATATTTAATTGCTGATCGCGAGCCCGATTATTCTATCATCAATATATCCTTGCAGATGCTCACGACACCGTCCATAACGTCAGAAATTGTCGAGAGAGGAAACTTTTTGACACATCTGATGTCTATCCTATTCACGTTCCTAACCGCCAGGCAGGTTGCGCCTCCAATTGAGATCAACCCAAATGCCGTTCTCAAGTTCGAAACTGGATCGGTTACCAACCGCCGAATGTATCACTTTTTCATGGACCTTCGGTATCTCTTCAATGCACCGCACGTTCATGAAAGACTCCGGACAGATGAGAGATACATGATGCAGTTCCTCGACCTGGTCAAGCTTCACCAAGGAATATGTCCGAATGTCAGAGCCGTAGGCGACCATCTCGAGTATGAGACTGATGCGTGGATAAGCGCCTCTCTAGTGACTCGAGAGATCAATCGCCTATGTCGCCAATTCTCGGACTCTTTCAAGTGGAAGCTTGGCGAAGATATGTCTGCTATTTCCAGGGCTATTCGGTTCTCTGCGAATACAGTCATTATAAACTCGTTAGGCTTGGAGCGTAGACGCTTTGAAGGGTCTGAGATTAAAGAGGAAGTCAAGTTCAAAACAGTTGCCGATTATGAGTTTGATACTTCAGAACCTGCCGAACACAAAGTTGTCAAGTTCGTTGTCGAAGATCAGCCCATCAGCTTCCATCATGCTCTACATTACACGCTATCATGGCTCATTGAGTGCGGCAAGAGCATGTCTCGCGATCAGCTTTCCGACCTCCTTACTTTTACTCAAGAAGGCTTAATGCATAAGCCAAAGCTTATGGGCCAGCGACTTATGCCATCCAACGAATACAGTTCGGAAGATTTACTCATGGCAGCATTTGACTATCCCCTTAGAGTTTGCGCGTGGTTGGCACAGATGAAGGCGAGTATGTGGGTTCGCAATGGTATGAGTCTTCGCCATCAGGCAGGCACATACCGTGGGGTTACCCAGCGCGACGTAACCCACCATCGAGACCTATTCCTAATTCAGACCGCCATGGTCATTTGCTCGCCAAGTCGCGTATTAGCATCGATGATTGATAGATATGGGTTGGAAATGTGGATGAAGGGCATCTACGAGCAGAACTCAGATGTTCTGGACCACCAACAACAACTCGACGTTGCAGAAGATATGATACATTTGCTCATTGTGTTACTCTGTGATAGGACGTCGTTGGTTCCCATCGAGGCTGAGCCCAATCCACATACGGTTTCCCTAAGGCGTGATATTGTGCACGTCCTTTGCTTTAAGCCTTTATCATTCTCAGAGATTTGTAACAAACTGCCGGACAAATTCCAAGAACAAGAAGAATGCCAGGAAATCTTGGACGAAATGACAATATTCAAAGCACCTGAGGGCCTTTCCGATGTTGGAACATTCGAGCTGAAAGAACAATTTCTGAACGAAATTGATCCTTATATTGCACACTACAACAAAAACCAAAGAGAAGAGTCAGAGAATGCTTATCGCAACTGGGTATCCAAGAAAACTGGAAAACCGGCGGCCGACGTCGTGTTTGAGTCGAAGCTTCGCCATATCGACTCGGGTATCTTTGCGGATTTGGCTGCTTTCACAAGAACGGGGATATTTGCTCAGATCATTTATTACTCGCTGTTATATCCTCTGAAGGCACAAGAGCTCACTCCAACTGTACCTGCTACGAGATTAGAGGCTTTTCTGCATGTGATTCTGCACTTGGTCCTCGTTTCAATTGCTGAAGATAACACTGAAGAGGACGACATGTCAGAAGAGGCTCTCCAGTCTTTCGTTTATATTGCATTAACGAGGAACGCGAGGAGCAATTTCATGAACGATGCACCTCAAGCAAAGACTATAGTTTCCATATTGGAGATTATGTCAACTAGAGAGGCATTTAAATCCTGTCATCCCAAAATAAGCCTCGTCTTAAAGAGAATGAGACAAAAGAGGCCTAGGAACTTTGAAAGTGCTTTTGCAAAACTTGGGGCTTCGGTTGATAGAGTGTCCACAGCATCTCCGGCAATCGTGAACCCAGATGAAGAGCGTGATAGGAAGAAGAAGGCAGCACTCGAAAGACAAGCGAAGGTCATGGCTCAATTCCAACAACAGCAAAAGAACTTCCTCAGCAATCAAGGTGATGCTGACTGGGCTCAAGACGACTTGAGCGATGAGGATATGGACGTTCAAGCTGAGGAGCGCAAGAACGATTGGCAGTATCCGTCGGGCAACTGCATACTGTGCCAAGAAGATACGAATGACAGTAAGCCATATGGCACATTTGCCATGATGGAAGAGAGTGGTATTCTCCGTCAAACCGACTTCTCAGATCAGGATTTTGTGAGAGAAGCTGCGAGCGTGCCCTCCAACCTTGACAGATCTGCCGAGGCAATCAGGCCATTTGGTGTTTCTGGTCAGAACAGGCATACCGTCCACAAGATTGCCACCGACGGCCAAGAGGTTCTTAGCGAGAGACAGACAATAGGTAAAGGCTTCCCGTCGAAATCGATGAAGCTTGGCCCTGTGTCCGTCGGCTGTGGGCACATTATGCATTATAAGTGTTTCGAGCTATACTATGAAGCTTCATCTCGAAGGCAGAGTCATCAAATTGCTAGGCACCATCCAGAGCGTATTGATCTCAACGAGTTTGTATGTCCATTATGCAAAGCTCAAGGCAACGCGTTCCTTCCAATCATTTGGCGCGGCAAAGAGGAGTCGTATCCGGGGCTTTTGAATCCTTCTACGCCATATGATGAATGGCTAGATTCCATTCTGCCCTCTGCGGTCAAAAGGCAGGAAAAGAGCGCTGCACCAGCTGGCGACGGAGAATTCCCCGGGTCTCGCTACCGAGACATGTTCCTTAAGTACATCCAAGAGAATGTAGTTCAGTCATTGTCAAGCAAGATGCCTCAGATAGAAGATGCATGGGAGGCTGCGCCTGCGTCTCCAACAGCTCTGCCAGATAACGCCCTTAATATATTGCAGGCAAACAGGGCGCAAATGCGAAGACTACCAGGCGCATTCCCCCTTGACGCCGCTGTCGAACTACCAAATGTTACGCCACAGCCGACCACCGTCGATCCTGGAATGATTGAGCTCATCAGCATATTCCGTCGCCTTTCCGATACCATAATAAGAAACAAGTTGATCAGTCGCGAGATTCCCGAACCGCATCCAGAAGGAGCAGCCCTCTTCTACTCGGGGGACACCATTGCCCAATCTCTTGGGTTCTCTATTTCTGCTGTAGAAATACAGCAACGCGGCATTGATTCTGAAACTGGCTCGACTTTCATAGAGAAAGTTCCGCAACAAAGCTTAACTCATTTACGGATTCTATCGGAGACGGCGGCTTCTTACGTGGCATTTGGAGGGCTAAAGGACCAAGGGAACAATCCTACGGCAGCCGCATTTACGAATGCATATGATCGTCAGATTGAACAGCTTTTCTGTGGATACCCTCAAGCGTTGAGATCGCATTCTGAGGATAGAGAGCACTATCCGTTGTTTAACTGCGATATTTTCAACTTCCTCACGGAAACATCACTCTGCTTGGCTCCAGTCCTCGATCTTGACTTTATGCATATTTTACGTCTCTGCTACGTTGCTGAGATTGTTAAAGTTGTCCTGGCCATGGCACGTAATACTCCTGCAGCAAAGTGGCTGTCTTGGGCTGGCCTTCTCGAGGATTACGAAACTACAGAGAGCTCATTCCAGCGTGCTTGCTCATATATTACAAAACTAGATATGAGACACAGGGTCATGTTGGGCTTGAACAACTCGTTTGAAAAAGTCCCTGGCCAAGAATTGGAAGGATTTGACCAAGAATGCTTCGGTGGCATTGACGACTGCAAGGAATTCGTGAAGAAGTATGCTCTTGTGTTTCTCCGCAAAGCATCTCTGTTACTGTACGTTCGATACGGGACAGATTTCAACAGCTTTTTCCCTCGTGATTCTGATGAATTGAGTCGTCTCTCTGAATCTCTTCGGCTACCGTCGTTCGACGAGATATGTGACCTTATCGGCCAACAAACGACATCGAAGATAGACGACATCATTGATAATGACGACCAGTTATCATATGATGATATCTCCACCACGCAACATATTATTTGGGGATGGATTCATGCCCACTTCGCTTGGCAATCAAAGCAGGCTCTTGAAGAAGGAGAATCCGATCAAAAGGCCAAGGGCATCTCTGTTTCTCATCCTTCCATATTTGAGCTTATCGGGTTGCCCAAAAACTACGACACCCTGATGGAAGAGACAATGAAGGGTCGCTGCCCGACAACAGGCAAAGATCTTACAGACCCGATGCTCTGTTTGTTCTGCGGCGCAATCTTTTGCGGTCAAGCGATGTGTTGCCTGAAAGAAGAAGAACGGAGCACGAGAAGCAAGCCTGCCAAGATTGGCGGCGCACAACAGCACATGAGAAAGTAAGTAGTGTCTTCATTTCCAGTGAGAATTTACTAACATTTTGAAGGTGCCAAATTCACGTCGGCCTCTTTATCAATATTCGGAAATGTACAGTTTTCTATCTGCACCACAATTCTGGCAGCTGGATGGTGGCGCCGTACATTGACAAGTTTGGCGAGGTTGATCCAGGTCTCCGTCATGGACGGCAGCTTCACCTCCACCAGAAGCGCTATGATGCTTTGTTGAGGAACACATGGCTGCAGCATGGAATTCCGAGTGTAATTAGCAGGAAGTTGGAGCAAGATATCAACAATGGTGGGTGGGAAACTATATAGTTTGTGTGCATCGGGAGGGGGGGGGTGTATCGGAGTGCCGTTTATATAGATATGAGAAATGAGAGTTCAGATGGAATGCTTTCATGCGGCAACGATTTACAGGGATGGGAGTTGGATTAGATAGAAGAAATTATAGTATGATTATTCTTAACTCAATGCCAGCTTGATCTGGCGAAGTGTATTGAAGGTGAACGCGTCTGTTAATGTTTGTGATTGCGATTATCATGTTACAGACGTCGTTCGTGAGAACTAATTGAAGGTGGGTCAAAAATGCGATCTCCCCAGTTAGGCGGGGCGGTGGCGGGGCGGAACTATAATCTTGGCGCGTCCAAGCATGTTCTCGCAACGTACTCCAGATTCCAGACCCCGTGCCATTCCTTTCGCGGATTAAAGTTTCAGGGCCACGTTACTTTCTTCATTACTTTGTTTATCTAAACAGTATCAGCAATAAGACTCCTTGCTGATTCGAAGAGGAAACAACAATAGCCCTTTGAAGATCTTTTGCTGCCATATATCCCATATCAACGCCACTTCCCAACACAGCCATCACCATGGCTTCCATGCCAGAGGAGATTAACATATTAACTCTCAACTGCTGGGGGCTTAAGTATATTTCAAAATTGCAACATGAGCGGCTTTTGGAAATTGGGAAGCGTATTGCCACCGCCGAACCTACTCCTCAGATTGTTGGGCTCCAAGAACTTTGGACCCACGAAGACTATGTAACTATCCGAAAGGAAACTCGCCATATATTGCCATATGGTAAACTGTACTATGGCGGGATTTTTGGGGCAGGTCTTGCAATACTGTCGAAATGGCCCATTGAGGAGAGTTCAATGGTGCCATATCGACTGAATGGGCGACCAACAGCTTTTTTCAGAGGGGATTGGTACGTTGGAAAGGGTATTGCTTGCGCAAGGATTCGCATCGGTTCAGGTTCTAAGGATATTGTTGAAGTGTTTACGACTCATGTACGGTCCAATCCTCACCTGTTTATCATCCTACTAACAGCATGCCAGCTCCACGCTCCTTACGAAGTTGAGCCACATGACTCCTACATCTGCCACAGGACCGCCCAGGCATGGGAGATTGCAAAACTCATCCGAGGCGCAGCAGACCGAGGGCATCTTGCTGTCGCGCTGGGAGATTTTAACATGATACCGCTTTCATTGGCCCACCGTCTGGTCACGTCACATGCACCAGTACAGGACGTGTGGCGGACATTGCACCCGGATTCCAGTGTAGGAGCAGCTATCGACAAGAGCGAGAAAGCCAGGATGCGAGGAGTTCCGACTGCTGCGATGAATCTGAGCGAAAACGGCATTACCTGTGACAGTGTGCTCAACACTTGGAGATGGAGCAAAGAAGAGCAGCAAAAGTTGGGGCCGGGGAAACCTGCCATTACAGTGCCGCTCAGTACCAGCGATCCGAAAGCCAAGCGCCTGGACTACATATTTGCAGGTGACGGCAAAAGGCATGGAGAGACTGGGGCATGGGTAGTGGAATCGGCTTATGTTGGCATGACTGAGCCACACCCTACCTTGCAATGCTCTCTCAGTGACCATTTTTCGGTGGGAGCTACACTCCGATGGAGTGGTATCGCAGGTCAGGACGGAAACGGGGTTCTGCAGAGTCAACCAGTCACCCATGGCCATACAGAAAGTGGCACCGACAAACACCGAGCCCTGAGCGTTTCATACCTCCCACCCGCAACATACGACGAGATATTGGAAATGATCTACTCATACACGATTCGAGAAGGGAAGCAACGACGATGGAGACTATACCATTTTATTGGATCCTTTTTCATCTCCATCGGTTGCCTTATTGCCATATGGTGGTCTCCAAGGAACTTTGTGTCCTTCCTGCTCATGCTTTTATCCACGTTGGGTCTAAGTGCTGGAGTAATCGACGGTTTAATCGGTGGGCTTTTTGTCGGGAGCGAACTCAGGGCGTTGAAGGAGTTTGAATGGGAAATTAAAAATGCCAGGGGAGCTGCGGGAGGTGTCGAACACGATGACGAGCACGAAGTGACGGATTGGTAGGCTTAAATCTGTTTGTATAATACTCGGCGTGTATATGTGTTAATATTTTTCATAATTTGAAGCGGTTACATAAACTTTGGGACGAGAAGATAGATAGACACCTGTAGTATAAGGTCATATTAATACTGATTCACTGATTCATATGATTGTTTTGTTTGCCCATTCATATTGGTGCTAAAATATGTTTTTTAATCAATCTAGATTTTTTATTTTTGAAGGATTTATATTTTGGCCACACTCTCTATTTATATATTGCAACACGACCAAATAAATTACCATTGGCTCCTACAATGTTTGCATCATCCATATGTATTACTGACAATACAATGATCATCAAACGCCAAACATCAAGCCACAAGTTACAACATCTGGAAGGTGATATAAGCTCAAAAAGTGGAACCGTCGCTATGTGGCCTACTCTGTACGTAAACACAACGCGGGGTTTGGCCCACTTGTACCCCGCCCTTTCCAGCGCGGATATCAGGGATTCAATATCATCCAAACCTACAGTCTGGCGATTCTTCTCCTTTTAGATACAAAGTTAAATCAAGGTTTTTGAGTATTTGTCGTTCAAAATGACATCAACTACAAAAATACCCATATGGCTAGACTGTGATCCTGGTACGTTCTCCCTATCAGGTGCCGAAAACTTTATCTAACATTATAAGGTCATGATGTTCGTCTCCTTTCCTACTTGCAAATCTTGAAGGCAACTGCCTGTCAATCTGCAGAATATCTCGACGCCCAATTCTGAGCATGATGGACCAATTCATGCCAGGGGCACGTGGTGAAAAACCTTGAAGCCAGGAACTAACAACTATTTATAGGATGCCTTTGCCATATTATTAGCCGCTTATCATCCAGCAGCAGAGCTTTTGGGCTTAAGTACTGTCCATGGCAATGCCGACATAGATAACACGACGTCAAACGCAGGGAGTGTTCTGACGGCCATTGGGAAACCCGACATCCCGGTTTATAGAGGCGCCAGCAAGCCGCTGGCTCGGCCTGCCGTCCATGCTGATTCCATCCATGGTATGCAACCAATGGATCAATGGCTCGTAAGACATGATAGCTAAATAACTCCCCAGGTGAATCGGGGCTTGCTGGAACAGACCTGCTCCCAACTCCCGCACGACCAGCCGATCTGTCGGTTGAGGCAGTTGATGCCATGGCAAAAGCCGTGCTTGCAACAGCCCCAGGCACTTGCTGGCTCGTAGCGACAGGCACATTGACTAATATTGCCGCGCTGATTATGAAGTACCCTGCCGTAGTTGGACATATTAAAGGCCTTTCTATTATGGGGGGCGCCATTGGCGGTGGGTTTACCGCGGCACCGATGGGCAAAGTGGGTAGCACAGAACGTTACGGGAACTGGACTCCTTATGCAGGTGAGTCGCTCGATAGTTGACCTATCTTGATACTAATGCTAGTAGAATTCAACATAGTTGTGGACCCCGAGGCCGCAGCAACTATCTTTCACCTCCCCGAGCTGGCAGCGAAGACCACTCTTATCCCTCTGGATGTCTCCCACCAGGTTCTTGCCACCAAAGATGTTATTAAACTATTACACTATGGAAAGATCGATCCTTCCTCAAGCGATGCGAAACCATCGGTTCTCCGAACCATGTTGGTTGAGTTATTATGCTTCTTTGCGGAAACATACGACAAGGTTTTTGGATTATCAGACGGGCCGCCCCTCCATGACCCGATTGCAGTCGCAGCAATGCTTGAAGGAACTGAATATGCCATACCGTTGTATGACCATGAAGAGGGGCAGCAAGGTAGACGTGAGAGGTTTAACGTTAAGATTATCACAGAGGGTACTCACGCCGAAGCACTCAACGGGAAAACGGAAACGGGGAGGACGATTGCCACGCTTCTGCCACCAGGGCAAGAGGGTGTGAAGATACCGAGAAGCCTTAATGTGCCCAACTTTTGGAAAGTTCTTGAAGATTGCCTGGAAAAGGCAGATGCGGTAAATAGTGCAGCCCAGAAATGAAGCGTGGATAGTTCATAGAACTCAACTTTACCTCCATTTTAGCAACCATAGATAAAATAAAATAAAGGCTTTTGAGGAGACTATAATCTCTACATCACAACATAATTGTGATGAGCAGTACTCATAAATCAACAGAGAACGAGGAATTCTGCTATCGGATTTTTGGATGGACAGGGACGTGTTGATAAGCCGCGAAACCAAAATTATTTCACAGCCTCGTCTTCAAAAGCGCAGCCTTGCAGCGCCGCTGATGTGAAGTGCTTCAACCCCATTACCACCACCCAAACTATCTGCGTTCTCGCAACAAAACGACACCATGAACAATCAACAGTTTCGGAAGCTGGTACTTGATACTCCTGCGAGGCAGGCTCTTAATGGCGATAATAAGGCGACGCTTGGCGCCACGCCACGCCGAGATGGCTCCGCAACAGCCCTTGGTTCGCGGATGCGTTCCAGCATACCTATGACACCGTATGGTTGCCCCTTCCAATATATACTCTGCGAGAGGAACTAACGAAGCTTTTTAGTCGATCTGTGGCAACTTCTGGGGGCAACGATTTCGCGCGACAGCTCGCTGAGCGCCAACGAGAAGCCGCAGGCGAACAGCCGACGAAGAAGTTCCGCTCAGTCGCTGCGCCGAGAGGTGCAAAACTCGCAAGTGGATATGTTGATCGAACACAAATGCGAGAAGCCGAGGAGGAGGATGATAAAGCTTCGAGAGTTAAGGCACTGGAGGAGATGATGAAACTACAACAGATCGACCAAGCCACATTTGAGAAGCTACGGGATGAGATTATTGGTGGGGATGTAAACAGTGTCCATCTTATGAAGGGGCTCGACTACAAGTTATTGGAGCGGGTTAGGAGGGGAGAAGATGTGCTGCAGGGGAAATCGAAGGAAGATGCGGAAACAGAAGAACATGAGGAGGTCGATGTTGACGACGAGTTCGAGAAGCTGGAAGAGAAAGAAATCGTCCCTGTTGCCCGGGAAAGGACTGCAAAGCATGGAGAAATGGCCAAGGCATCTTTGATTCCTGGTAAGAAGAGGAATAGGGACCAGATATTGGCCGAACTGAAAGCTGCAAGGGCAGAGGCGAAAGCGAAGGCTGCGCCTTCACTCGGTACCAAGTTTAAGAAGGTCGGCTCTTCAAGGGCCGAGCCACGGATTGAAATGGACGAAAGGGGGAGAGAGGTGCTCATAACTGTGGATGAGCATGGAAACGAGAAACGAAAGGTCAGAAGGGTGCAGGTGGAACCACCGAAAGAGGAGAAGCATGCCTTGTTAATGCCGGATAAAGATGCAGCACCTCTTGGAATGGAGGTTCCCGATATACCCACACCAACGATCGAAGAAGATGAGGACTTCGATATTTTCGACGATGCTGGAGACGACTATGATCCTCTCGCTGGCTTAGATGATGATGTCGATTCCGAAGCCGAGGCCGAAGATGGCGAAGTCGCGGAGGCGCCGAGAAAGGATGCACCAAGCCCGAGTCAGACACCCGAAGAGGAGAAGGCTTCACTTGATAAACTGTCTATGCCACCACCTCCTCGACCTAAGGCTGCTATCAAAGCAAGGAATTATTTCGGTGAGTCGACATCAACGTCCAAACCATCCGCCAAGCCGGCCCTTGGAGATCCTACGATTCTCGCTGCATTGAAAAAGGCGTCACAAATCGGGGGTCAAGTCAAGGAGGCCAAGTCCGAGGAGGACGCAGCACGAGAGACAAAGCTCCAGAAGATGCTTCAGTCGCAGGATCGCGATGCTGATGATATTGACATGGGATTTGGCAGCAGCCGGTTTGCTGATGAGGAGGACTTCGGTGACGAAAAGATCAAGCTCTCTAATTGGGACGGTGAAGATGATGGCGGCGAAGGGGGGCGCGATGGGAAAGCTAAGAGGAAGCGTGGGCCGAAGAAGAAGAAGGGCGATGCCAATAGCGCGGCGGATGTGCTGAAAGTAATGGAAAGGAGGAAGGCGGAAGACAAATCTTGAGGTAGGCATACACTATGGAGCTATAGAGGTTGACAACTAGTATGATAGCAAGGTTAATGAGGTTCCAAAATTCAAACCTATTCTTGGAATTTGAATCCCAAACGAATTAGGACAGCAGAATGCATATATAATACAACTACGTTATACTGGAAAAGCCGTACTCCTGCTGCTCCAGCCTTTCCAGAGGGAGGTTTGTTGACCGTTTTCATTTGTTGTGCTTCACGTTATATCAATTACACTGGCTGGTTCTTCAGCCCATCGTCGCTCCTTCCGCCGATATATTTATGTCCAGGACTTCAACCCAAGCCAGAAGCTACTTTTACCTCCTTCGATTCAGCATACATATACAAGCCTTTTATGAGTTACATCAATATTCCAGCAAATACAATGCCGGACTGGAGGGAACAGGCTTTCCGAAAGTTGCCTCCGCTTCCACATAACGAGCCCGATAAATGCATTCATACGACAATTCGCTACTACCACCATGAGCCCAGAAACACTGTTAGTAGCTGCTCGCACCATCTCTTTCCCGAGTTGGAATATACCAATCCTAGATACACCATACCAGACTCAAAAGCGCATTGGACTGGCGCAGAAGATAGTCTTCTCCTCGAGCAAATACCTCATACCATGCCTCCTGGGACTAGAGCTCCCTACAAGACGCCAACCTCATGGTTTAAACTTGCATTTCGAATGCTACAAGAATCGCGCCAAAGGAATATCAGCACCCGTGTATATACATATGACAACTGCAGAGCCCGATTCAAAACCATATCCTATCGAATCGAACGCGAAAACAGGGGAACCCGGTGGCGGCCTGTTCATAGAGGTGTTAACCCGTACGGGATTTTGATACCATCTGAACATCCCCATGCTATACCGCCATATATGGGCCTAAATGAGGATTTGGTTGAAATCCACCCCAGTCGAAGGAAAGCAAGTACCAGACGCCCCCAAGAACAAGTCAACCTGCAAAGAATCAGATCGATTATAGGAGTAGGGCGATGGATTCCGGCAGATGAAGGAAGCGGCAACGCAGACAACACCCCTAACGAAGCATGAATCGGGGTTTGGCAGGCGAATCTTGTGGTGGGCATACGGCTGGTGTTGCGGCTTGGAATTCACCAGTGCCTTTGTATGTCCGTGTGTTCATGTTGCCAAAATCCCTACAGGAGTGGTTGACTGGAAAAAGGCAGAGCTGACATAGATTATTCGAACGGAAAAATTCATGGAGTGAGTCGGCTTGTGAACGGCCGTGAGTTCTATCAGGTTTATTCTGTACTGACGTGATTTCTAATGATTTGTTTTATATCTTTAACAAAAAGGGAAGTTTTGTACAGGAGCTCGACTCATATCGCAACTCATTTATTTCCCTTTGCTCACCCATCCTTCAACCGCTTCCCTTCCCTCCCCGACCTTTTCGTCCACAACTCTAACCGCTTGCTCTGTGTGTACCCTTGTCATATAAATCGCACGCTCAATGCCGGATTTTGCCTTTAAATGCCCATTCGCCAAAGCTGGGAATTTCTGCTCGTACTGCCACAACAGGTCGCTGACGTTGCGCATGGTCACTGGCAGAACAGCCCAGCCAGCCGCAACACCGATTGCCACAGGGACGGAGCCTCTCAGAAGTAAGTTACGATTGCGGGTGGCAATGCTACCGGCCATGGCGGCAACAAGCACGTATACAGCTCCAGGCATGATCCTCTCGCCGGACTCACGCGATGGCGCCAAAGAAGCGACCGTGCTTGTGAAGTTGTTCTCGAGAGCCAGGAGGGAGTTCATTCCCGAGTTGATTTTATCTTCGGCAGCGGCGACATGAGCGTGGAGGAACAGACGAGTCTTGCCAATTTGGACAGCAAGACGGTCAGTAGCTGACTTGCGTGACGACTGCGCAATGCGGGTAGCTGTCACGAGCGACGACTCGGCGTCTGTTGAAGCGGGGGCTGCTGGCTCGTCATCGTATATCGACTTCCGCTTGGACTGCGCACTATTAGCTTTGTGATATATATTTTCCAGTCGAATACCGTACATGCTCTGATTCAACCTCCTCGGCATGGAGAGTTGTTCGGGGATAGAGAACGGCAGCCGCGCCCACCACAGCAGTGGCTGCGGGTGCAATTGCCCTCTGGCACCAGTTAGCTCTTGTCGGTGTGAATTGCTCAATTATTCTTACCGATCGCAGAAGCGGGGAGAAAGACATCGCTTGAATTGAACCTGGCGTAAACACTCAATTGACCAGTTGAAGAAATGTCTGATGTCGGCTCAGAAGCTTGGTCGCGGCAGCGGCAGATCGCGGAAGTATGCGCTATCGGATAGTTCTTAAAGCGGCGGCGCGTATAAACCTTATTTCCAGAACCGGGCAGGGAACGGCAGCGTTGGATTCTATATCAAATTCTTTTTGTATATTTCGTGTTTATGCGAGTAGGAGGAGAAGAGTATGTTTAAGGCCGCACGTAATCGCCCGTGGGTATGTGCAAAATGCATTTCAAACAAATACATAGCCCAGACGCGCCTGCGGTATAGTACAGCGACACAATATATCGACCGCGAATCACGGCCAAAACCAGTCGACAATTCAGCTCCGGGAGCTCTTCACGATGAGAAAACTCTCAGGCAGATATTCGATTCAAAGGACTTTTGGAAGGATTTCTCTTCCTCATCCAAAGCCGGCGCGAAAGGGCACAATATAGGACTATTCCAGAATAGATACCTCGTCAATGCCAAAGGATTCGAACGGTTTGCCGATGCGAATCTACAAAAGGCGAAACGAATTGTGCATAAAGTGCTTAGTGCATCATCGAAGCGTGAATATCAAAGCATCGCCAGAGACCTGGATAGGCTGAGTGACATGCTATGCCGGGTTATCGATCTCTCCGACTTCGTCAGAGCAACACATCCCGACGACAGGATAGGACACGCTGCCTCACGAGCCCACTCTATGATGTTTGAGTTTATGAACGTCCTAAACACAACAACGGGGCTCAATGAGCAGCTGGGAATAGCTATGGCTGATCCAGAAATTACGGCCACATGGACGGAAGAGGAGATGGTTGTTGCACAAGCCCTCAAAAAGGACTTCACAAAATCGGCCATCGCCTTACCCAAGGCGATCCGAGACAAGTTTGTACGGCTGTCGCAGGAAATTAGTGAAATTGGACATGATTTTGTGGAGTCCATGGAGCCAGCCACTCGAGAACTGTCGTTCTCAAGTGGTAAGCTCAAGGGAATGGACCCCCTCCTAGTAAGGAGCGTCACGAGGTGGAATTCTGCTGTGATACCAACACACAGTGACATTTCTATCGCAGCCATTAGATCCGTCCAAGATGAAGCTGTACGGAGAGATCTGTTTCTTGCGAACAGGACATCCTCCCCTGAACAAATCCAGCGACTCGATGATTTGATGAGGAAGAGAGCAGAATTAGCGAAGCTTACTCAATATGAAAGCTATGGGCATTTAGCTCTAGGGGATAAGATGGCGAAATCTCCAGAGTCTGTCAATCAATTCTTAAGCGCGCTGTCTGAAGGCAATAAACCGAAAGCGAAACAAGAGGTTGATCAACTCCAGCAATTTAAAGACAGGCATACAAATAGCACATCTGCCAGACTACAGCCTTGGGACAAGGACTTCTACATGTCCCAGCTCCGGTCGTCCATGCGCTCCAAGTCTCGGAACCCTGATTTTCTGTCGGCATATTTCTCCCTAGGAATCGTCATGCAAGGTTTGTCTCGTTTATTTACAAGGCTCTATGGCATCCGATTTGCTCCTCGAGAAACAGTACATGGAGAAGCGTGGAATAATGATGTGCGCCGCCTGGATGTGATCTCAGAGACTGATGGACATGTCGCTGTCCTCTATTGCGACCTCTTCTCAAGACCTGGAAAGTCGCCTAACCCAGCACATTTCACACTCCGCTGTTCGCGTGAAATCGCTGAAGAGGAGGTTGCAGAAGCTGCAGTTTCCCACGACCGAATCTTTTCCTCCGCCGAGGAGGCTGCCAACGACGGCATGGCCACCTCACGTGCCTCTGGCGCCCTAAGGCAACTCCCTACCATTGCACTGATCTGTGACTTCCGCACGACAGATAAAGCGACTCTACTCAGCTTTAGCGAGGTGCAAACTCTCTTCCATGAAATGGGCCACGCCATACACTCTATCCTGGGCCGCACCTCCCTACAAGAAGTCTCTGGAACTCGGTGTGCCACCGACTTCGCTGAGTTGCCATCCGTGCTTATGGAACACTTCGCTGCCGACCCTACTGTCCTCAGCCTATTTGCCAGGCACTACGAGACTGATCAGCCCCTCCCATACCGTCTGGTTGAGGAGAAACTTGCGATTGATAAGCAGTTCCAGGGCGTGGAGACAGAGTCCCAAATTATTCTTGCAATGCTTGATCAAGCATACCACTCGGAGGCTCCGCTTGATAAGTCTTTTGATTCCACACAAGTGTTTCATGATATCCAGAAACACCACGCAATGCTACCGCAAGACCCTGAAGGAACCAGCTGGCAGGGTTTCTTTGGCCATTTGAGCGGTTATGGCAGTACATATTATAGCTACCTGTTCGACCAGGTACTAGCAGATCGGATTTGGAAGGTGGTGTTCCAGGCTGGGCAAGACGGTGCAAGTATTGATAGAGAAAGGGGAGAGAGAATGAAGGAGGGTGTTTTGAGGTGGGGTGGTGGGAGAGACCCATGGAGATGTCTTTCGGATGTCTTGGGAGACCCGACAGTACGAGATGGTGGGAAGGAGGCAATGGCGGCTGTAGGCAGCTGGAAAAAGGACAGCTGATGTATTATAGCATGTATAACGAGGCTGCTGGATAGCCGGTACATAGTGTAAAACAGCACAGTAGAAATAGAGCGACTTCTATTATTTCTTGGGTCCAATTACGTTGGATGGGCCCTTCGAACACATTATTGCTAGCTATTTTGTGTGATAGACGACCAAAATCATATAATTAACATTTCATAAATCACAATCTTACAAGAGGGCCACATCCAGTAAATAATAAGTGAAGATATGCACAAAAGATGAATTTATCAAGTCGTACTGTGATTCTACGGGGTGGCTCTCGAATATTTCGTTGATAGTTGTGCACGGACCAATTGGATTCTAGCGCCGATCTCCATGGCTTTTATCTTTAGGAAAATCATAAAAAAAGTTGAAAGCAGTGCTGCCGTTGCGACGCCAAGTAACACCAGAAATAATGGCACGACAACGCTCAAAGAAATCGTCCGGCGATCAAAAGGCCGCAGAGAAACATGCGCAATCAGAGTTCTCCCAGCAAAATGGGGAACAAAGCGACAATGAAAGCGTGGAAATGATGGACGCTGGGGAGGATGAGGACGAACTCGCGAGATTGGTCCTCGGTGACGATACTGGATTTATGGCCCAGCTGGGGCAAGAAACGATGGGGAATCTTGATCTTGAGGCAGACAATGAGGACAATGAATCTCAATTGGATGCGGAAGGAGAGGAAGGGGAGAACCTGGAAGACGTCGACGATGCTGAGGTATACTTATTCGGCGCATCCCATTTTTGTAACCCGCGCTAATATATATTCTAGCTTTTCTTTATGGATGCAGGACCATCGGAAGTTAACGAACAAGGTTTAATAGCACGCCCTGGGTCGGACGACGAGCAATCCGACGGAGACGAGCCAGCCTGGCAGGATAGCGACGACGAAAGGTTGACGATCTCGCTGGCTGGGAACCCTCGACTACGGAAGTTACGAGTTACAGAAGCGGAAGATTTAGTGACTGGGCCGGAATATGTGAAGAGATTAAGGCGACAGTTTGAGCGCTTAAATCCTGTGCCGGACTGGGCGTCCACTTCTGAGCCACCCTCGAAGAGACGCAGGAGGTCCTCAGCCTCGTCCAGCTCCTCTTTGTCAGACGACGATATGGATATGGATGAAGAATCGATATCCGCCCAGCCACTGGCAGAACTCCTCCGAAGCGCCAATTCCCTCATCACTGCCTCTGCGGATTCTAAGCGTGGCAAACTACGCCCCGAAGTCATCAACATCCAACGCACTCGCGATATACCCATGGTTCAACCATCCGCGATCAGTTCCCTCCAATTCCACCCAGTTCACCCCGTCCTACTCTCCTCTGGGCCAGCATCCACCATTTATCTCCACCATATTGCGCCAGAAGCGCTTCCTACACCAAATCCCCTCCTCACATCCGTTCACATCAAATCTACCCCGCTACATACAACGGCGTTCCTGGGCCCGAAAGGCGACAAGATATTTTTCTCTGGTCGCCGGCGCTACTTCCATACTTGGGATCTGGAAACTGGTGACATTGCCAAGGTCACCCGCGTTTACGGGCAAAAGGAGGAGCAGCGCAGCATGGAGCGCTTCAAGTTGTCGCCGTGTGGGCGCTACATGGGTCTCATTGGTACCTCCAAGAAAGGAGGTGGAATTGTCAACATCCTGGACGCGCATACAAGCCAATGGATTGCCTCAGCAAGAATCGAGGGCAGGAATGGTGTTGCAGACTTTGCATGGTGGAGAGACGGCGAGGGTATCACGATTGCTGGAAAGGGAGGCGAGGTCGGAGAGTGGAGTGTTGAGAGCAGATCTTTCATTGCTCTTTGGCAAGATGAGGGTGCGGTGGGCACATCCGTGCTGACTCTTGGTGGACGAAGTGGGCAGAAGGGGCTTGGTGGGGATCGATGGGTCGTTATTGGATCATCGAGCGGTATTGTTAACATCTACGATCGCCGAGCATGGACGGACAAGGGCGAGGTGAAGATCCCGAATCGACCAGAGCCGACCAGGGTATTCAAGCAATTGACTACGCCGACGAGTTGTTTGGAAATCAGTCCGGATGGACAATTATTAGTCATTTCTAGCAAGTGGAAGAGGGATGCTCTGCGGTTGATCCACCTTCCGAGTTGCACAGTTTACAGGAATTGGCCAACTGGGCAAACGCCACTGGGAAGGGTGACCACCGTTGCATTCAACCAATCTAGCTCTCTTTTGGCTATTGCCAATGAGCAGGGCAAGATTAAGTTATGGGAGATACGAGTGTAGTTACAAATAATGGAATTATACATTAGCTTCAACATTTTATAGTTGCAATATGCTTGACTTGAGACCGGCTGCGAGAAATTGAAAGTCTTAAGGCTGTGGTTCGTGGAAGCGGTGAGCCCGAATCAAAATAAATCCGGCAGAAATATGATTACCGCCTCCATCAATCCCTTGGGGCCATAACCATGTGGAGCTTCGAGATACAGAGAACTGTTTTATAAAAGGGCAATTCATCGGCCTTATTCACCCCTGATGAGGTTACTATTTCCTCTCATCAGGCGTCCACGATGCCTTCCTCTCACTCGCCATCATGACCGTCGTACCCTCCTCACTCTCGCCATTGAGACCTCCTGCGATGATACCTCTGTTGCGATCCTCGAAAAGATAAAGGCCAAGAGCACTCTACACTTCCACGACAAAGTCACCTCTGATAACCGCGCATTCCAGGGTGTTCACCCGCTTGTGGCACTCGAATCACACCAGAAGTCCCTTGCGCTTCTCGTCGACAGAGCTCTCCAAAGCTTGCCCGAGAGGCCCGCCGAATCGGCAACATGGACCAACGCAATCCAGATCCGTGGCGCTACCGAGGGGTCTCATACACTGCGGAAGCGCCCTGACTTTATCACAGTCACACGGGGGCCGGGGATGCAGTCAAACCTGATGACTGGGCTCGACACAGCGAAGGGTCTGTCTGTGGCATGGCAGGTCCCCATCTTGGGAATCAACCACATGCAAGCGCACGCCCTTACACCACGGCTTGTATCATCTCTCAATGCGTCCTCCGAATCAGCCAAATCACATCCCGATTTCCCGTTTCTATCCCTCCTCGTCTCGGGAGGAAACACAATGCTCGTCCACTCCAGCGACATTGTGTCTCATTCCATCCTCGCTGAGAAAACCGACATACCCGTCGGGAACGTGCTGGACAAGTGCGCTCGCGACATTCTTCCAGCCTCATTGCTGGACAATGGAAAGAGCGTCATGTACGGCCCGATGTTAGAGGCGTTCGCGTTCCCGAATGGAGCGCAAGACTATGACTACACCCCGCCCGAGACACAACGCGGCCTTAACAAGATAAAGACCACGCAGTTTGGCTGGGGTATCAGACCGCCGTTGTCAGAAGACAAGTCGACGTCAATGGAGTTCTCCTATTCGGGACTTGGTGCTATAATACGCCGTATTGTAGAGGGGAACCCAGAGATGTCAGATCTAGAGCGCCGTGTCCTGGCACAAGAGACGATGAGAGTTGCGTTTGAGCACTTGGCGTCGCGGGTTCTCCTGACTCTCAGCACGCCGGCGATGAAAGATATATCTACGCTAGTTGTGTCGGGAGGCGTTGCCTCGAACCAGTTCTTGAAGCATATGCTTCGGTCTCTGTTGGATAAGCGGGGCTATGAAGGTGTGGAAGTGGTGTTCCCACCAATGAGTTTGTGTACAGATAATGCGGCTATGATTGCCTGGACGGGGATGGAGATGTGGGAGGCGGGGTGGAGGAGTGGACTGGATATGCGGAGTTTGAAAAAGTGGGCTATTGACCCAGAGGCTGGCGATGGCGGCATCATGGGCGCCGAGGGATGGAAGAGAGCAGATGATACCCAATTGTAATGAATATGTAAAATATAATGCCTCATAGCAAACGAATGATAGTAATCAAACTATTGTGATAACGCCGTGAATGCTAAACCAAATCGTACAGTCCCTTCCATTCTCCATTGAAAGTTCGAGCCTGTGAGAGTTTATATTATTTCTCTATATCTATATTACATATTTAACAACTGCTATCAACACACGGAAGCAAACTATACTTGCAAAGGCCAACAACATCAGCGTCAGCAGTTACCACCCATACCGCCCATACCTCCTCCCATATCCCCAAAGCCTCCTCCCATTCCCATACCCCCACAGTCTCCGTAACCACCTCCATAGCCTCCCAGGCCACCGCCGTAACCCATACCACCCAAGCCTCCACCCAAGCCCATACCCAGACCTAAACCTCCCATTCCCATACCCATGCCTCCCATTCCCATGCCGCCCATCGGGTAACCCATACCTCCAACTCTTCTATACCCTCGAGTACCAAACCTCGGTCCTCCTATAACAGTCGGTCCCAGCCCGGCCTGCATAGACCGCCGGGGCAAAGTTGACCGCGGGTAGACTGCTGGTCGCGTGCCTAGGAACGGACGAGGCCGCATAATCATTTCATCGTGAAAGTTTGAGCGAGGGCCGATGGGGAGACACATTGTTGCTTGATTTTCTGTGTCAGATGGAGGGGCTTAGGTAAGTGTAGGTGTCCCGGGTAGTGAGACAAATATGTAGATAGTGCGGTTTTCTTGGTGGAGGGTGGACGAGAGCTTTAGATCGGATGAAATAGGTAAGTTGATAACGGGGAAGTATATACTCGATGCCTTTAGTGAGTCTATGATTCATGACATAACCTGTTCCAACTCTTAGAAGTAGTGTTTATGATCCTCACGAGGCCTCATATCACGGGGATTGCTGGGTCTTGATGGTATTTGGATGGGGTTACTCGTGAGACCGCGGGCTTGTATGCCATCGTCGCCGACATACTTTGCATGGCCAACTGATGCCACCGCATCTTTTTCAAGGGATTATTCGAGCCTCAAAACCCATGATGCCAATGTATATAAGCATATAATTCAGGGTTTTGAACGTTGCAAATAAGGCGTACGCAGGATGACGTACGGTCTAGCCCAGAACCCAACCAATGATTAGTGCTTCTTTTGACAACATCATGATATCATCGTGCTTAGAGCTCCCCCGCGATCATGCTACCCTTACAATAAAGCAAGGGTCGTGTGGACGTTGCCTACTGGTAATTTTTATCTCCTCGCACTCACTCTGGAATATATTCCTCTAAAATCAACCTTTTTCGTGCAATTAACTAGCTACGAGAACGCCTAGCTTGTTAATATTTGATATTTGCTCAAGGTAGGCACGCACTCTTATCACCGCGAGATTCAGTGCGGGATTTGATTCAAGGAAGGAAGGTGCTGACAACGTCGCAGTGATAAACATATAATACACGAGAGAACTGAGAATCCTCTTTTACAATGTAAGTTAAACAAACCAAATTCTTAAGACATCATGTTCGGTCATCGCAAGTCTTGGAGCAACAGCTCCTCGTCGGAGTTCAAGTTATTCCCTTTGTGAGCCCTTGATATCTCACAGTACTGCGCATTTTTGTTGGGTAATAAAGCTAACACCCAGCTTCAGGAATAGAGCACTCTCCATTCGCTCGGGCGGAAACAAGAACCAGGGCGGCGGCTCGCAAGGGGGCTCGCGCCGTGGCTTCACGTTCTCCAGCTTGCGCGGAGCCGGCCAGCCTGAGCTGTCCAAGAAACTCTTCCGTCTCATCAAGACCCAGAACAACCTCATCGGCGCCTACGAAGCTGCAGGCAAGGAGCGTCTCTCTGTTGGCACCCAGCTCTCCGACTGGGGTGAGCAGACCGGCGACGATGCCGTCTCTGAGCTCTCCGACAAGGTCGGCGTTTTGCTCAGCGAGTTAGGCGAGCAGGAGGACGTCTATGCGCACAACTTGGACGACGCCAGGTCTGTGTTGAAGACGATCCGAAACACCGAGAAGAGTGTCCAGCCGAGCAGGGACAACAGACAGAAGATCCAGGATGAGATCCACAAGCTCAAGATGAAGGAGCCAGAGAACACACGACTGGTCGTCTTGGAGCAGGAGCTGGTCAGAGCAGAGGCTGAGAACTTGGTCGCCGAGGCTCAACTCACCAACATCGTATGTTACACTACCTTTTATAACTGATCGCCGAATGCATGCTTACACAACTCTAGACTCGCCAAAAGCTCAAGGAGGCGTACGCCGCTGAGTTCGCCGCTACCATCGAGCGCGCCGAGAAGCAGATCATTCTCGCCCGCCACGGCCGCCGCATGCTGAACCTCCTCGATGACACCCCGGTCATCCCAGGCGACACTCGCCCACAGTTCGAGAACGGCAACCAAGCTCGCCAGATCCTCAACGACGCCGAGGAGGACCTGCGCGACTGGCGCCTTGAGGCCGACGATGTACCACTTTCAAACCAGATTGATTCGAACTTGATGCCCACCAGTGGAGGCGCAGCCTATACTGATAACAGCTACGAGGATGAAGAGACCTTGCAGACAATCCCATCTATCAACCAGAGCCAGACCCAGACCCAAACCCGAAACACAGGCGGAACCTACCTTCCCCACGGCACGACATTGGTGGGAGGAGGAACTTCGAGCCGCACAACGAACGGGGCTGGAGGCGCAAGTGGAAAGAAGGCTACCTTTGTCGATGATGTTGACACCCCTAATGTAACTAGAGAGAGAGCTGAAGTTGTTTGAATTTCATCAATAATGGGCGCTGGGGGAAGGTGAAGGATGAAAGGGCGTTTGGAATGGAGAAGGCATCCTGCTGTTGGGGGGTCGGACTCGTTGCTTACGGACCATGTTACAATGGTTTTAATTATTGCACTGCTATTCCGTAGAGATAGTCTTTCTAGTAAAAATTGTATATTATAAAATCATCAAAGTTCCGTTGAAGTAAGTGATCAGAGTGATCAACAATATCTAGTTCCATCCCAAACCAGTATCCCTGCAAGTCGTGGATATCACATCACGTGACTCATGCAGGTGTGTTCGCGGTTACAGCATGCCTGTTGTGACGCGAGCTCTCGCCTGCCTAAGCTCCAGCAGCCCATTCCAACAACGCCCAACAAGCAAGCTCGCATCAACCTCACCAACACATCTCCCATCTCAGAACTATACCCGAAACCACATCCCACGACAGATTGGAGGCACCGACGTCAAAATGGACTCTCTCGTCGCCCGCTACAGCAGGCCGATGTTCGAGAATGAGGGTTACGCAAAGGAGCAGCAGGAGGAGATGGAGTTGGTCCAGGAGGTGCCGGCGTTAAGTCTGAAGTTTGCCATGCCGCCCGTTGCGCAAGTGAGTTCATACCTATCCTCCATTTGATCCATATTTCGTGTAGCACAGCTACATCCCGACGTCGATTGTCCAAGTTGCTGACATGACCACCTCCAGCCGTCATCATGGCTCCGCGCAGCAACAGACGACTACTCCAACCCCAACTGCCCCATCAAGATCGCCCACGGCACAACTACACTGGCTTTCAGGTTCCAGGGCGGCATTATCGTGGCGACGGATTCGAGAGCTACGGCTGGAAACTGGATCGCCTCGCAGACAGTGAAGAAGGTTATCGAGATCAACCACAGCTTGTTAGGCACCATGGCCGGTGGCGCTGCTGTAAGTCTCCCTCATCCCCCCATCATCATTCCCCCGACGGAATCGGAACTGACGACCTCCTCCCACAGGACTGCCAATACTGGCTCGCCTACCTAGGCATGCAATGCCGCCTCCACGAGCTCCGCCAAAAGCGCCGCATCACCGTCGCCGCCGCCTCCAAGATCCTCGCAAACATAGTCTACAGCTACAAAGGCATGGGCCTCTCCATGGGCACCATGTGCGCTGGCGTTACCCCCTCCGAGGGCCCCGCGCTCTACTACATCGACTCGGACGGCACGCGGCTGGCGGGGAACCTGTTCTGTGTCGGCTCTGGACAGACGTTCGCCTACGGTGTGCTGGATGCGGAGTATAGGTATGATTTGAGCGAGGAGGAGGCGCTGGAGCTGGGGAGACGTAGTATTCTGGCTGCGACGCATAGGGATGCGTATTCGGGTGGGTTTATTAACTTGTATCATGTTAAGGAGGAAGGGTGGGTTAAGCATGGGTTCAATGACACGAATCCGATTTTCTGGAAGACGAAGTTGGAGAAGGGCGAGTTCTCGAATGTGACGAGCGAGCTGGTTTGAGGGGGGGTGAGGTACGATAGTGTGTGTGATGGATGGGATGGGATGGGGACGTGTGGAGTGGTATGGGGATGGGTGGGGAGGATAATAACCGGAGAAAGGAGTACGATAGAAGCTTTTTTGCATCGAGAGTTTATTGCCGGGAAGGTCGGGGCTTTGCATGACGGAGACGGAGACCGTTCGGATGGGCGGGGACGGGAGTGTATTTTAGCTGTCGTGGGCAAGAGGAATAGAGTTACTTGATCTACCCGTCAACTGCGGTCGTTCTGCTGTTGTCCATTTTATGACGCTAATATGTACTCCGACCATAGCATATTTACAGATATATACACCCTACCTCGTCCTGCCCCCCTTATTCCCCACCCCCCTAACACTCCACTCCTCCCACCTCTCCCCCTCCATCTCCTCCTCCCCGTCCCATCCTCCCGCCACAGAAGCCCAGCCCCTAACAAGACCTCTCCAATAACACGCTTCAGCTGCCTCTCCAAACATCCCCCGTCTAACCACCTCCTCCCTCCCCCTCCGCGCTATCCCCTCCGCCACTTCGGGGTTCTCTCTTAGCCAGAATATGGTGGCTTCTAGATCGGACCAGTCGGGTTGCACGAATATGACGTTCGCTTCCGAGGAGCTGTAGGAGGGCCACTCGGGGTGTGGAGTAGGTGGGTTGGAGAGGGTGGGTGAGTAAAGAGGGCGGAGGAGGTGGGTGGTATGTTGCAGGAATGTCGGGGGAGGTGTAATCAGCACAGAAGCGCAGGCTTGGTGGAAGGCGAGGCGGCCGGAGTATGTCACGCCCTGGTCTGGTCAGCTTCTTCCATCACACTTATCCAGCTGCCATTATGCGAAGGGAAAGTAGGGAAAGGGGGAGACTTACATCAGTATAAATAACATACTTATACCGACAAAACTCCTCAATCCCAATCTTATTCCCCTTCTCCACCACCCCCGTCGTAGCATTCTTAACATCCTCCCTCACATGCTCAATATCCGCCCACTCCTTCCCCACCCCCAACCTCACCAACCCCTTCCGCAGATCCTTATTCCCAATAGGACTAAACCACATCGTCCCCCTCCAAACCGCCTTGTCGACTTTATCCCCCCACCCCGTCGCCTCTTCTATCGCTGTGATCTTGGATAGAACAGCGTCGAAGGGTCCGACGAGCGGGTTCGGCCACGTCCAGAAGGAGAAATGCGGCATGGGCCAGTGATTTGTAGGTGGTTGGGAGGAGGAGATAGCGGAGCGGGCGGGGCGCGCGAAGGACCAGGAGCCGGAGCGGGGGTCGTCGGAGACGGTGAGGGAGAAGGTTGTGGAGGGGAGGGGGGTGGGGGAGGTGATGATGGCGCGGTAGAGTTGGCTTAGGACGGCCATGCGGTACTGATTCGTCTTAGAATATGTGTTGGAAGTGAGGGGAGGAGGGGCTTACGCGGACAGCATCTTTGGACATATCACCTTCTCGCTCGGCGAAGAGGATGTATAGCTGTATAGCTGCGATTAGTTGGGACCACTACATGGATGATGCATATTAATGTGAGAATGAAGACTTACCTTCCCATCCTTTATCCTCCCCCTCACAGGCCCAAGCGGGTTCTCAGGATTAAACGCATCTTGCACGAACGGTCCCCTCGCAACAGCATCATCGACTTCCTTCAGCAGCCCCGGGAAAGCAGCGCGGCATTGCTGGTCAGTCAATGAGCGGGACTGTATCGTCTCTTCTGAGGGGTAGTGGATTGGTAGACCACTCGAGTAGTTTGGACCGGGAATACGATCGACGGAGGAACGCAGGGAGTAGAGAATAAAGACAACAAGCACGCCGAAGAGACAGACGTGCGAGAAGGAGAAGGCCATGCTTGAGGCTATGAGCGCCATCTCATCGCGGGGTGTCTACGTCCCAGAGGGGACGTCGGGGGAGGTACTGCACCGTGTGAGAACAAACCATCATGTCAGGGCATAGCGGCCATATAACGGACTGAACACCTAATGCCAGAGGGGGAGTTCAATGTAACCACCCAAGGTATTCCCAAGTATCCGCCCAGGTATTCCCAGTCAGCAGCCCTCAGCAACTCAACAACCTCCAAATCGAACCCTCCACCCTCCAACGGAGCCAAAACCTCCACCTCCATCTCGGGCCGTCTCGCGTATCCCTTCCATTTCCTTAATACCAACGCCTTATTTGACATTATAGTCCATGCTTTCAACGGAGGTAGCAAAGCGGGGTCCGGGGAAGGGGGGTGTTAATCAAAATATAAATGAAATGACCCCGGCGCCAGTGCGACGCGAATGCTTGTTATTTTTCCGAATTCATGCACCTGCGCATGTTCTAGTCCAGTCTGGGGAGGGGTTTCTGGGGAAGACGGATGGTGGTTGCCGACGGCGCGGGGAGCGTGGGTGAGTACCTTGTGCTGGAACTTATCAGTACTTCGACTGATATACTTGTAGAGTCATCCTCTCGTATGTAAATAAAATAGCAAAAAAATAAGTGAAGCATCACAGAAGCATCACCATCTTCTCATAGCTACGCAAAATAACAAAAAAATAACAAAAAGATAATCTTGCGAATATTGCGTATTGCAACTGCCGTGAATCGAACACGAACCTCCACCTTGGAAGGGTGGAATCCTAACCATTGGACCACAGAAGCGGATTTGTTTGATGTATTGTGCTCGCCTATTGTGGGTTATGAATGTGTCTGCTAAATAAAATAGGGCCAATAAAATGAGTACGTCAGTCGGATTTTGCAGTGGGTGTTGATTTTGGTGGTGGACGTCACTGGGTTTCATAGCACATACAGTACACACACGTCAACACTACAAATGCCCACCTCTCAGCTCGCCTATCCCCGCCTATTTCCTCCCATCCCCCCAAAAATACTACAAAAAAATACCAAAAAAGAAAAATAGAAAAAAACTCCAAAAAAAAAAGATTAAAGAACAGGTCGTACCCGGGCTCGAACCGGGGATTCGGGAAAATTGTTTATATGACACAAACAAAGTGTTTAACTCAATTTTTTGTAAATTGAATCCGAATCAAAATCCCACGTGCTAACCACTACACTATACAACCAGTGGCTTTAAGCGAATGAGTGGTAATGGGGTATGTATACCATTAAGAGGTCAGGTGATTCACCACCACCATACGACGTAGCAATTATGGTTCTTCGACACAACACTTGGATACAGACTTTTATAATACACATCATAAGAAATATTAGACATAAATAACGATTCAAACGGCACAATGTCTGCTCTGGAGAATCTTAGTTCAGTAACACTCACTCAATACTGAAATTTATATACGTCACACACTTCACATAAATAATCATAACTAATCACATAAATCATCACATAAATAATAGAATACATAGAATAAACATGTTATCTATCTTCCTCTCCTATAAACCCATCCTACCTGCGAGTCTCATCGCATCGCCACCATCATACCAAACTACACTCCCCATCCCCATCAAGTACACACGCACCAACCCATTCTCCCTATCATTCTTCCCCGCCCATGCTCCGTAAAAAACACAACCCCCCCCAAAATCCTTCAGAAAACGCCGAATTTCTACAGCCCGGGCTAATCGTCTCCTGTATATGCAAGTCGTCCCGTCCCAAAGCGCAACGCAATCCCCCAACCCGCCGTTAAGAATAAAGAATAAAGAATATTAGGGCCAGTTGGTTGATAGTCCAGTGCAGTCGAGAATAGTGATACTGCCTGCCACGCACCAAAGCCATCAACCAACACACGCCAAGAAGTCATCCCATCATCGTCGTACGTCGTAAACCCCCAAACCAAACGCTAAGCCCCAAACACATACATCTCTCGCACCCTCACTCACTCCAACTCCCCAAACTTCGCCTGATACTTCTCCAACAACAGGTGCTGCGCCGTCATCGCATTAAGCACCCCATCAAGCGGCCCAACATACCCCTTGAAATTCCTCACGGGTCCGTCAGAGGGATTATTCAGCGCCGCGCGACGGAGGGCGATGTTCGCTATGCATGCCTGTTTACTCATTAGCCAAAATGTCCCCAACTTCCACATCATCGCCAGCCCTCTATGAATGACTGGATGAAAATAAGGAGACGACATACCTCAGTCCTCAACACCAAATTCCGCATAAACCCCACCAACAACTCATCCGTCATATCCGCCCCCCTCGTCGCAAGCTTCTCCACCAGCTCCGTCTGCGGTCCATACAACGGCTTCGAAATCCCATCCTCAAACCCATCGCATATCATCTCCAGCCTAAGACTCGTCCGCCAAAGCGACCATATCGACTCAGGGTCAATACTCAGATGCTCCTGCGGCTCAAAGCTGAGTTTCAGATCGTCCTCCCCGCGCCCAGCTTCCTCTTTTAGTTTTGTCGCCGCGGCTTCAGCGAGGTCGCAGCCTAGAAGCGGTTGGTGCGTTATCCGCCCCGCGAGGGAGTGGGGGTACATCAGGTAAATATACTCCGGGTTCTCGAGCCCCTTCAACTTCCTCTCCCCCATAGGCTTAACCTCAAACCCCTGACTCGACAAGCTCCTCAGCTCGCGGCGAATATTCTCGGCGGCGGCATCATCAATATCGTCCAGTGGCTGCGTACTAGCCACCCGCTCAGGCTCGCTGTAGTTCTCAAGACAGCGCTGGATCTCTGATATGAAGTCGGCGGAGACGGCGATCTGGCCCCCGTCGGCGGTGGAGGAGATTCGAGAGGTTTTGTTGACCATGGGGCCGAAGTAATCCATACGTCGCGTGACGGGGTCGTGTTCGCACACCGGTGTACCGAAGTGGACGCCCATCCGCACGGACAGGCCGCGGAAGATGAGGTTGTTGTCGCTGTCGAGGACTTCCTTGCCGATGGAGTGGTTGAGGATCTCAGACGGCCATTGGATGTCTAGGAGTTGCGATTGCACCGAGAAGCACCACAGTAGCGCGGACGTGGCGGTGGGGAAGGAGACCATGAATGCGTCTCCTTCAGTCTTGACCTCGTAGCCACCAATGATTCGCAGCTGCCTCCGCATAACTTCATTATGCAGCCTAATAGCCGATCTCATTGCACTCTGGTTATTCTCCCACAGCGCCGTCGAGCCCTTGATATCAGTAAAGACAACACTAATCTCCCCAACCGGCGCCTGCACTTCTGCCTCTAGTCGTCGGAGCATAGAATCCTCCACCGCCTCCTTGGTCCTCTTAATCCGCTTATTGGGCAAGTAGACATCATCCAGCACGCTCGTCGGTCCCGGTCCCATCTGCACGCTCGGGCCTCGGTTCATACGAATCCTATCCCGCCGCTTCTGGTCACTCACGCCCATCATCATGACCATAATCTTGCCCGTCGCTCCAAACGCCATGGCGAGATCACGCAACCGCTGCGCGGCGCGCACGAGGTCGTTCCTCTCCGATCGAGCCACGTCGACGACTAATTCGGGGGACAGGTATTCCCACAGCTCGCTCGAGGCAATAATGACCATCTCATCCTGCTCCTTGAGCGTGATCTGCGTAATATGCGGCGCAGCCTGGACAGCCGGGAGAAGCTGCACGTATCCAAACGCCCTCGACACGCCAATAATATCATTGAGCTTCCCCTGTCGAGAAACCCACCCGCCAGCATCGCGGATTCGCTGTCTTTCGCTCGGCTCAGCTGGATCGTGCTTCCTCGTCAGGATGCGATGGCTCCCATCGGACTGAATGAGCATCGCCTGCGCATCTCCGACGTTGGCGACGTAAAGCTCCATCTGCTCCAAGAACATGACAGTCGCCACACCACCGGAATTCAAGTCGGCCTGGCTAAGCACTGCGGGTGGCGAGGATCCTCTATGCGACAACAGCGAGCGATCTTCAACATACTGCGTCGCGCCGGACGCGAGCTCCTTGTTAAGTGACAAGAACGCTCTCCGCAACGCATCAACAGGCGTGTCATGGACAGCGGGGTTAAGCATCTTCACCTCATCACTGAAGATGCGCACAAAGTTTTCATGCAGGTATTTGGCCACCTTTGAGCCACCACTTGTCGCTGCTTGCCCATCAAACATTCCCAAGAGTGTCTCTGACTCATTGGAGTTGAATCTGGGGACAACTAGGTCGATGATGGATAGATGCTCGTTGCGACCAAGTGTATCGGCCATACCGTATGCCATAGAACCGGCCAAGGTACCGGAAGTACGCACTCTCCTATCTTCAGTCTCGTCAGGAATAGTTGGGATTGTCAACGTAACGTCCATGAGACCGAGAATCCTCAAGTTGGTGAGTGCACTGAAATCCGTCGAGCTCATCTCATCACGATTACCGCCCCTAGCACCGTAGTTGATATTAGGCTTGATCTCGAGGCGCTTATTGCCCGACAAATTGAGGTACTTCAGATTCGGATTACAGTTCCAATTCCAATCGTACGGCCAATTAGAGACGTTGTACTTGAGCGAGTTGCTACCAACATCCAATACGGTAAGGCGATGCGCTTTGCCTAGCTCTGCTGGCAGCGTCTGGAATTTGTTTCCGTTGATATGCAACACCTGAAGAAGACTGTAATCTTCAAAATCGTCAGAAGGCAGCGAAGTAAGATCGTTACCAGACAGGTAAAGCTCGGCGAGTTGAGGCCAGCTCCGTAATGTCCGACGAGGGAGATCGCTCAGGTCGTTGTATGACAAGTTCAAAACTCTAAGCTCTCCAAGAAGGGTAAGCTCATCAAAGACGTCGTCGTCTAGCTGGTTATCAGCGAGATACAGGTTCTTGAGAGAAGCCGCAAAGGTATTGGCGAGTTTCGCCGACAAGCTGGACTCCTTCCTCGTAGAATTCGACGGCGTGGCCGTCATGGTCGTCGCGGTTGTTCCGGTTGTTCCAGTTGTCGTGGTATCCTGCGTGCTCGCAGATCCATGCCTCGACACCACGGCTGCTTGGCGACCACCCTTTCCGTATATGGAAATTATAGAGTTATTCCTCTCTCCTGGGCTCGGGGCAGGAGAACTACCCACGGCAAGGAGCCCTCCCAAAGTCTGACTCGGTCGACGCTGTCCAAATCCTTCCAATGGCCCAAGCTCCTCGTGGCTCGCGTTCCTCGAGCTAGTCTGCAGGCTGCTCTGAGAGAATGATCCCGTCCTGTCAGATATTGAGGAAGGCGCGTCAGTTGGAACTTGCGGAGGACGAGAGCTAGGTTTTGGGAAGTGCGCGAGCACGTTGGCTGATATATTTAGAGTTTCCAGCTTGCAAGCCCACCAAATCTCCTGTGGTAGCTTCTTCAGATTGTTCTGCGAAACGTCAAAGATTCGAAGCTCGGTCAGGCAGCCAATCTCCGGTGGAAGACTGCTCAGTGCATTTCTCGCGATACTGAAATGCTCCAGATTCCGCAGCTTCCCAATATGTCTTGGCAGAGAGACGAAATGGTTCTTATCAAGCACAAGCTTGACCAGGTTTGGCATCCTCTCAAACGATCCATCCGCAATGTGTGCTAATTTGGCGTTTGACAGGACAAGCGTTGTCAGCGTCGGAACCGCGTTTCGGATCTCAAATCTTGTGACTGGATTTGAGTTTAGACGGAGGATTCGAATCTTGTCAAAGCTTCCCTCAAAGACAGAGACGGAGTTGTGGTCGGCAGAAATCTGCTCAACCATGGGTAGGGCGGCTATAACGTCAATACTCGATAGAGCATTGTAGCGAACATCGACTTCTTTGAGGCCCGCAAGCTGAGAAAACGTGTCTGGCAGCGAGCCAGACAGGCGATTGTTTGTAATAACGAATCTTTCCAAACTAGTGAGCCTCCCTATTGCGTTTGGCAGCTTGTCCACCGCATTGAAGCTCATATCCAGATCTACCAGGCCAGGCAGGTCGCACAGAAATTCTGGAAACGACTCCAGAAAGTTTGATGATACATTGAGTGTGCGGAGTTGTTTGAAAATGGCAAAGTACGGCGGGAGGTGCGTCAGCCGGTTGTTTGCAAGCTTCAAACTTATTAGTCCTCCCAGGCGATCCAGCTCGGCATGTTCTAGCTGTTCCAACCTGTTGTTGGAAACGTCCAGAATTGTGAGTCGGCTGGCCCTGCCAAGACTCTGTGGTAATTTGTGTGCTTCGTTGTTGACATATTTGATGTCGCGCAAGTTGATACACGACTGGATGAAGTCCTTTGGGAGACCAAGAGAAAGGTTGCGTGAAAGGTTCAGCGATATGATTTCCGTCGCCTTCGAATAGAGAACGATGGGAATGGTTATGAGGTTGCGCCCAGACAAGTCAACATGGCTGAACTTTTGGCCTTTGTTGAAACCGATATCCTGCGATATCGCAGCATACCCACTGTCGCGCTGCGGTATAAAGAGGAATCGACAGAGGTAGGTTTGGTCCTCCCTGCCAAGATCCTCAATGTCATCCTTCTCTTGGTATCCCGCCTGCTCCAACAGGCGCTTCTGGATAATGACTGGCCTCTCGCCAGCGCTGAGAATGCGTTGCAAATCATGCTTCTTCATGATGATTTGGTAGTTGTCAAGGCTGTCTGTGATATGTGTCTTCCGCCCAAATTGAGTTATTACATCCGCAACGGTAGCAGACAGGTCGACAGACAGGGTAGCAAACGTGCCGTCCCCTTTGAAAATCCGTATGCAGTACGGATGTACCGACTTCTCCGACTTCCGTAACATACCGGTCTCGTCAGTCTCTGCTGTGTTCAAATCCGTGACCTTCTTAACTGCCCAACTGTCCGGGGCGTTCCAGCCAAGTAGCCCTCCACCCGCCTCTGCCACCGGTGCCTCTTCTTGGTCCCTGCCTTGCACTCCGCTCTCTAGTGGCTCGTGTGACGGCGGCTTCTGCAATATACCCTCCATATTCGTCAGGTCAGAGTCGAAATTGAAGAGGTTCGGGTTCATTTGTGATTGCTTCCGCTCTCTTTGAGCGGCAGCCTGTTCGCGTTCCTCTTGCTGCCGGTGTCGTTTGGCTTTGGTCTTGGTAAAAGGCAGCTTATTAAAGGCGGCTTGCCGGTGCCCTTGTCGCGATGAGGATGGACGACTCGGCCTCGTGTCACCATTCTTCAACGCTGGTAAAGGAGGCTCTGGGTTTGCAGCATATCCAAGGCTACCATCGCCTCGTCCATAGGCGTCCGGCGGTGGTTCAATAGGCGCTTCGCCGCCGTGTGATGCGAAAGATCTCACAGATCCTGGAAGGTGCTTCAAGATACTTGTGCCTTGCTCTTCTTTGTCCTTGGGTCGTCTAAATCGAGACAGGATGCCTGGTTTCTTTGTTTGTCCTGACGTAGTTATTGTCGATCCCGTAGACGACTGACCGAGAGTATTCTGGCTCATATAACTGGGAGTTGGACTTGGTGCGCGCTTCTGCGGTTGCAGCCTTGATGAATTTGACCCAGCGCTCGTGTTTTGGCGTTCCCCTTGCCTCCCTAAAGTCGGTACTTCATCCACGGCAGTCTGCTGCCTGGAAGAAGTCGGCGGTCGAGCAGTCGTCGGCCGAGAATTTTTGGCCTCGTCGCTCTTGTTGTGGCGGTGTCCGTGGACAACTCGGTGGACTTTAGCTGAAGCTTGCGATCGCGCAGTGGCTGATTTCGGTGGTGGTTGAGGTGGTTCCTCTGCAATGTAACGTTCTCTATCCACGCCTGATAGATTAGTGCGCACAGGTGCTTCCCCGTATCTCGAGATATCAACTGAATCCTGATATAAGAATGGTACCACGTCGCTTGAAGGCACCGGAGTTCGCGGTCGGCTCGGCACAGGGGACGAATCTCTGACCTCCGCCGCAGACGACGGTTTCCGGTCCCTATGCCTGGAGGAATATGAACCTTGCCTCTGCTCCTTCCCAGCATTCTGCGTAGCATTCTGTGTAGGTAGACTCGTATCCGAACTATCCCTTCCCGAATACTCCTCTCCAAAGAAGCCCTGTAGTTTTTTATGTATCCCCGTCCTCACCACGCTTCCTCGCGACCCATTGCTCCCCGACGTCGCAACACTAGCAAGCGACGGCCTCCTCTCGTCATCATCCGCGGCGTCAGCCTCGGGGTCACTCAGCGTCCGCGACGTGCCGGGCCTCATGCTCGGCGACAACTGCTGCGAGTTGTCGCTCGAGTCATCGTAGAAGCTGGTCCCGAACGCGCTTGGAGGCATCGTCGCGCCATTCTGCGGCGACATCCACGGCGCCGTGTATTGGCGAGGCGACACGGCCGAGGGCGGATTGTGTTGTATGCTGGGGATGCGACCGCTGGACGTGTCGAGCACGGAGAGGTCGCGCCGGTAGTTGCCAAAGTCGTTGCTCAGGCGGTGTTCTTTGGGGAGGGAGGAGGGTGCGAACGAGGCTGCGGCGGCATTCGAGGTCGTGCTGTCGGCGGACAGTGGGCCCGTGAGTTGGGTTGGGGAAATCTGAGATTCGTTTTCGAGCCTGTGAGGAGTACGGGTGAAGGCACCCGGCAGTTGTCAGTCCATGCTCGAGCGTGTGTGCTTAAAATGTGACAGGTGGAGTGATTTTGTGACCAACGTGAAGCTTCGGCAATGTGGTTGGGCAGGCGCAGAGCGTGGGGGTGGTTGCAGCGCAGCAGTGAGGGCTTCGACTTACTTTTCTTTCCTTGCAATCTTCAGCTGGATGGGTGTTCTACTGCGCGAGGGCGAACGGAACAAAGAGTCACTGACAGGTTGTGTCGGGACGGGCGCATGGATGGTGTCGATAGATCTGGAGCTCGCGGTGGAACTGGTCCTCGCCGATGACGAACCATCTCTTCTCGTCATGGTGGTCCTGAGCGGCAGCTCTAAGCTAGCGGATGTAATTATTTGTCATGAAGAGCTAGCAGCAATAGGCGATTGTATTGAAGACTATCATGGCGGCAAAGAGAGAGCGACGATAGGGATGGTATAATATTTGTGCTGAAGGAGCGTGAAGTTGAGGTAGTCGATCGAATAGAGGGTAGTATGTATTGGGGGCACCGTACTGGTGGTAAATGAGTGGTTGTCTTGGGGTATGGGGGCTTTGGGGTTTTTTGGGGATCTGTCGCATCCAACGCGGGCTGGTAGTACTCGATTGTATGTACTGTACAGCACAACCCTTTCAACTGGACAGCACAACGGAGGTACAGCCAGTAAACCAATTGCAATGCCGGTGAATAAGTGGATGGCGGCAGATCAGAGTGGAATTCAAAAGTGATACCGAGCACAAGATGAGAGTAGATGAGCACAGATCAGAGCAAAATACGTGGTAATGTGTACCCGATTGCGGGTAAAAGTGAGGTATGAAGTGTACATTACGGGGTAACCTACGGGGCGGGCTTGATGCAGGCCACACGCACAGAACACATGTACCTTACAGTAGTAGGATGAGAGTGGAGGTACATTGGATTGGTTACAGACACGACACTTGTGTTATAGCTATGAGCTTGAACTGGAGTATGAAGAGTGTGAATAGTATGAAGTTCGTTATGAAGCATACGTATACTATCCATTCTACTATTCATTCTAGTATGGACCCTCTACCACACTTAATACTGGAGTAATGGAGAAAGGGTTGAATGAGTGGAGTGACATGTACGTTATTTAGTTATTTAGCCGTCCATTCATCCCCTAAATCCGGCGGTTGCGCCACGGCCATGCGCCACAGATGGAAGTTTGGTTATGAGTGGTAGAGTAGTGGTATTGTATAGCGGAGTTATTTCCTACTGTGGCTTGTAATAGCAGTAAGTGGAAGTTGACTGGTAAGGTAGCATCAGAGGAAGGTAACGGTAGCAGCTGTACGACTAACAGCATCAGTTCCACCTGTAACGACGTGTCGTCGCTGCCACCTAAACGTGCGACTCTTGCTATATATCATCCACCAGTATCCGGCTTAGATTTGGTTAGAGTAGGGTTAGAATTGGTAAGAATTGGTTAGAATTGGTCCTCCCGTCGTCTGAAGTGGCTATAGGAGAGGTTAGGTGAGACGACGAGCTGTTAGAGCTACGGCCAGCTGTCAGAGTCGACGATAGTCCGTCCACCAATCCACTATACACAAACTCGTAATCACGTGTTTCGTGATAGCTTAATAGCTTCCTTCCCCTATAGCTTCCTTCCTTGTCTTGGACTGCTCTCTAGTGGAAAGCTTAGGCATGGGCTGTCTAGACACCTGGGCCTTGTTAGGAAGGACCTAGGAAGGTAGGAAGGTAGGAAGGTAGGAAGGAAGAACTTTAGAAGCTCCTTAGGAAGGAAAGAAGGACCTTAGGGAGGAAGAAGGACCCCCACTCCTAAGCTTAAGAGTCGCGGTCGTTATTTACGCGGGGGCGGGAAAGTTGAAGCGAGACCCGCTACTTCGAGGTACTTAATTTCGAATACATAATTATGCATTGTGCCAAGTATATTAATGTACATGCATCAATGCCCATTGTTGGTGCGTCTTTGGTGGGTGATGTGCGGCTTCGATGGTCCGTGCTCAAGCCTGTGTTTTTGGTGGTCCCTTCAACTTTTGCCCAAGCTCCACCTTCCACCTTCCCCCAGCCACCACTTAAAAATGTTACAGCTCATCAAGCATCAACCACCGCCATTAACATCACCAACCTCCATCTTTATTAACAAACTAACATCCTTTCAAAACTAACCATCTCCACTTTACATTCTTTTTTGCTGCTCCTTTGAGGCTTATTACCATTAACACGTATGCTAATCTCCTTAGCTGACGCATTTTTTATTCCTTGCTACCTTGTCGGATACTGAGGTGGCTGGGATCAACAAGAGTCAGTCCCTCATAAAGACGACTCGACCCTTGCTTTACCATTTCCTGTCCTACCCAGTTACAACTTTCTCTATACCCAAACCTCCTACCAACAAACAATTCCCATCCCTTGGTTAATATATATTGATCTGCCTTCACCCGTTCATCCCTTGTTAACCCTTGGACACTGCATGGTTGGTATTTACACTGCCTTCGCCCGCTGTCCTACTCAACTCCAACCTCGACCATCACCACAACTCTCATCCTCTCCAACAACCACATATTCACTATGCAATTTTCACGGCTCGCAGTGCTGGCAGCAGCATCGATATCTCTGTTATCAACACCAGCCACTGCCCAGACAACTTCGGACTGCAATCCTCGCTTTACCAGTAAACCTCCACCTCCCCATCGTGCTGGTCAAAACCACTAACACTCCTCCAGCTTGCCCAGCAGACCCAGCATTAGGACGAGCAATCAGTGTCGACTTTACCCAAGGAGCAGTCGACTCGTTCACACCCCAAAGCAACCCAACTTACGAAGCAGATGGAGTCCACTTCACCGTCGCTGCTGGAGGCCAGGCTCCCCAATTGGTTAGCCGCTTCTACATCATGTTCGGCAAAGTCTCCTTGACCATGAAGGCCGCCCCAGGCGCCGGAATCGTCAGCTCAGTCGTCCTGCAATCAGACACTCTCGATGAGATCGACTTTGAATGGCTCGGAGCAGCCAGCACCGAGGTCCAATCGAATTACTTCGGCAAGGGCGACGTCACAACCTACAACCGCGGCGCCTTTCACGAAACCACGGAGAACCAGCAGGAATTCGTTACCTACGACATTGAATGGACAGCCACCCAGATCGTCTGGTCCGTTGGTGGCAGCGTCGTCCGCATCTTGACCCCAGAGACTGCCGACACAAACCAATACCCACAGACCCCCATGCAAGTCAAGTTCGGCTCGTGGTCCGGCGGCGACCCCGCCAACCCCCAGGGAACAATCGACTGGTCTCGCGGACCGACCGATTACTCCAAGGGGCCGTTCAACATGATTGTCAAGTCCATCTCCATCACCGACTATTCCACCGGCACCTCGTACGAGTACAAGGGCAACAGCGGCAACATGGCTGATATCGTCGCCGTGGACGGGGAGATTGGAGCAGACAAGGGTGCCACGGCTACGTCTAACGAGGCCCCGGCTGTTACGTCCTTGTCTCCATCTGTCCCAGCGGGACTTGGCTCGTCGGATGACAACGGTTCCCCAACGGTTGCCGTTGAGGGTGTTCCCAGCGGCTGGGTCGTGTCGAGTAACGGCAAGATTGTGCCTATTAACTCAGGATCTGCCTGCAAGCCCAGCATCGTGGGTGTCGCGTGTGGTGTTGTTTTCGCTGTTGCAGCGGCGTGCATTGGGGAGTGGCTGTGAGCTGCTCAGCTGAGTAGCTGGAGAGTTGATGTAGATGAAGTCTTTTGAAAGACGGACTGCCTCTGTATGAGTACCTTTACAGCGATTGAGCGTTTTTGAGAGCATTAGCGATTGGCATTACATTAGCGATTTGGATTGGATTGGGTATAGATGGGATTGGGATTAATGGCGCATGCATGCAAAAGGAAAAGATGGGAATGAATGGGGAGGGACTGTATTGTTAGATTACGATTATGAGATCAGGGATTAGACTACGAAAGAACGGGGATTGGAAAGAAGAAAGGGATAGTATAGATTAATGAATTGGTATGAGCTGGAACTTCTGTCGTACTGTAATGCTACGCCGCAGTGAGTAACTTGTCATCATCACGAGTCATCTCATCTCCCACGGCCCTCTCAAGGATCCCAAAATCCTCAGCCCAGCAATCGCCAAGGCGGCTATGTGGCAGGTGACAGGCAGCACCCAACGTACTGAGAAAAATGGTATATAGCTCTCGAATTCCGCAGGCCGATTTAATTGTAATTGACCTGCGGAATTTTGAAGCAGGGAGGCAGGTATTACTCGCTAGGAGTCCCGTGGTTTCTCGGTAGGTATGAGGCTTCTCTCAACGCACCTCCTTTTTGCGTTGGCGGCGGCTAGTCTTGTAGTTGCGGATGCAGGAAGCACAGTTCGTAAGTTGCCTTCCTTCCTTCCTTCCTTCCTTCCTTTGTTTAGCTGCCCCGTTTTTCTGAAGTCCAACTATCGCGATTTCTGTGCTCTAGTGTGTGTGCGTGTGTGCTGCTGCGTGGTTTTACAATACTGATATTAGAGGTGCATAGCCCCGGAATGCCTCAATTCGGATTTAATCCTCAACGCCACCAATATCGAAGCCCTAGTCAACTGCACCCTCTACACCTACCAATGCCCATTCGAGAAAGTCCCATCCGGGGAAGACAGAATCTATAATACCACATACTCCACCACTCCGCCACCCGCAGCTGCAAACTGCAGTAAAGGGAACTTCTCCCTCTTCTTCACCGACGAGTCCATCACCGGCCTCTTTGTCGTCCCGCGCCTGCTGGAGGCGGAACACATCTCCTTCCGCGGATACACCCGCCGGGTTCCAGAGGACGAAGACCCAATCTCCCTAGCCGTGGAGAGCATTGAGTTCCCGGACCTCGTCAACGTCACGCAGTGGGGGGTGTCGATCAGCTTCGCAAATAACGTGTCGAGTATCAAGTTCCCGAAGCTCGAGAGAGCTAAATGGTTGAACTTTGATCTGTCGGGGGGGCCGGGGGTCAATTTGTCGTTCCCAAATCTCATTGCTACGGATGCGCATGGTATATCTTTAACTGGAAACATCGATGCGTATGTCTACCCCCCCTTGGCTGATTTCCGACGACTAATCGATTCGGTTTCACAGACTAGAATTTCCCCGCCTCAAAGACGCAAATAAAATCAACATCGCATCAACGGGTAATCTCGACTGCGTGGCGTTCGCGGCGAGCGTCGTGAATGCGACGGGGACGTGGTGGCCGGGGCAGGATGAGGTGCCGATGGTTTGTACGTCGAAGAGGGGGAGGGTGGAGACGCATAAGGAGCCTAAGGAGACGTC
>JPJZ01001053.1:0-36259 GCA_000750815.1 Pseudogymnoascus sp. VKM F-4516 (FW-969) | reverse complement strand
AGGGGGTTTGGGGGAGTGAGATTATGATGCTGCTGGTGTTGGGGGTTGGATGGGTGGGGTTGGTTGTTTGATTTTAGGGGGGAGGGGGGTAAATGATATTTTTACAGGCTGACGACTGGGTGTGCGAATGACGGGGCACCCCTGGCCATCTGACCGAACAGTATGCCTGTGGCTGTTCTACGGGTATAATTGGATATATTGAAGTAATTGTGATATAATCTAGCCGGCCGAGCTTAAACTCTTACTCTTATCATAAAACTAAGAGAACTCCATACAACGACTAAACCCCCACTCCCCCTCATCTTCCTCCTCCACGACACATCTCTATTCGAGCGCCTGGCACTGATGTGAAAGGTCCTACAAACCCACGTCCCTGTTAGCAACAAGCCATAAATGGTTTACGTAGAAAGGGGACTAGGGAGTGGGTGCTTAAAAAGGCTTACCGAGCACAGCTCACTACAGCACTCGGATTCAGAGGAACACGGCCCAGTCTCTGGGAGACAATCATCTCTTGTTTCAATCAGTGGGCTAGCGAATGCAAACCTGAAAAAGAGGGCGGGGAGGATGATAGAGAGCTTTATAGTGCTGTACTGCTGTAAACGTTGGGTTTGAGCTTGCTGGACTAGGCGGGTTATTTGTGAGGGTTGTTAGTTAGGTTCATACATGTAGGAAGGGGGGAAGGGAATTTATATACAGTAAAGAGAGGGGGCCATTCTATACATGTTTCACTTCAGCTCACACAGGGCGGCCTGAAGCTACCGAAACTGTTGACAGTGTCTTGCTTTTAGCATGCATGTGGCTCTTTAAGTAGGATCTATTTAAAGTAATTGTAATATAGTCTAGCCGGCCGAGCTTAAACTCTTATAATAAGACTAAGAGAACTCCATACAACGACTAAACCACCCTTATCCTCCTCCACACAACCTCTCTATCAGAACTATTAATAGCACCAACCTTGCTCCTAGAAATCCACATCCCTGTAAGCAACGAGCTATAATATTTTTATGTGAAAGGGGGGATTAGGTGCTTAAAAGACTTACGGCGCATGTACCACTACAGCATTGCCAATCAGCGGTACATCGGAGTCCAGGATCGTGGCATCTTTTTTCGATTGGTGGGCTGGCAATTGCCAACCCAACAAAGAAGGCTGGGAGGAGGATAGAGAGCTTCATACTGGCGTAGGTGGATTGTTGCAGATTTTAGGTTTGGACTTGCTGGTTGAGAAGGGTTGTTTGTAAATGTTATGTGCCAGGCCTTGCGCTTGGGGAGGGGGCGGGGATTTATATACTTTTGTCTTCGGTCGAAGGGCCTACCTATAGTAAAGGGGGTTATATGTGGATAGTGACAGTTCAGCCTCTGTGGGGTTCAAACGGTTTATTCCACGAAGTGTCTCACTTCAGCTCTCACAGAGCGCCCGACGCTACCGAAACCGTTGAGTGTCTTAATTTTGGTTTAGCTTTGTGCAAGCCTGTCATCTGTCCTACGTGAGGGATTATACTAGAGCGAGTGATGGCTGCTTAAAGCTAGATAAGCTATAAGTGGTGGCTTTCAGCTGTGTCTTGGAAGCACAAATCTTTTACAGAATGGGGAGATGGTTTACGTATAGTAGATATGGTCATGTTTGAGATAAGGGTATCGACAGCTGTCAATTTAAGCACACACACACCGTTCAGATTTGTTGAAAGTAAATACCATGGCATGAAAAAAGCGTCTCTCTGAATTTAGTCGGCCGAGCTTAAACTCTCGAAAGAGAACTCCATACAACGACTAAAGGTCCCTATTCACCCATATCCCCGTCCTCCTCACAACCTATACCCGCTAAGAGCCCATCCCTTGGTTCTTATTATCTCAGAAACAAAACCCAGAAGTCTGATAGTTAAACTAAGTTGGGCAAAGGCGAATTAGCTGTGATTTTCTATATTGGCTTATAAGGGGGGTAATAATGTACCACGCAAGTAACACCGGCGCAGCAATCGGTATTATAAATGGTGCAAGGGGAGCCTTTTGGTATGCATCGCTTTTCAATCGCGGCTGGGGAGGCGCCGAGTGCGTCTGCGATAGGCGAGGCAGTTGAGATGGCGGCTAGGAGGAGGGTTGGAAGGGCGATTGAGAGCTTCATATTTGGTAGGAGGTGGGGTCAGGTGGAATGCTCGGTGATAGTAGGTTGGTAGTAGATAGATAAATAAAAGCGGAAATTGGCGCTGTAAAGGGGGAGAAGGAGGTTGAATACCCATTAAGGGGGAATACAGCTTAACGGCGAGCGGGGTAAGAGCTGAGTACTGAGACAGGCTTTACGATCGATATCACAGGCAGATGCAGTGGAATGTTACACGATTAATCAGGGGATCTCTCAGGCAATCATAACAAGGACCTTGCTATGAGCTCTTTTAATCTAGGCACTGCCTTCATAGATGTCCAAGCCTGAATAATCGCAGTAATACATTATATCAACCCAAACAATATTAAGAGAAAGAATCGTCGTGCGCCATCTCTTCTCTCTTCCCCTTGTGGTTATCATACCATCATTGACAGAGCATCTTTGGTTCTGACTTATCGATGCTTGCTTGGATTACCACTACATCGCATCTGCACCTCGAAACAAATTACAGCACAAATCTCCTATCTATAATTTGATAATTTATCCAGCTTCAATAAGAAAGCGATCTGCGTGACACGGAATGTCTCAAAGTGAATCTCAAAAACGGATTCAGGAAGTAAGAAGTGTGGCGCAGCACCCATTCGCCACTGTGGCGGAAGCTGTGATGACCACCACCCCAGTTTCCCCACCCGTCGTTCTCGGGCCAACGACGCCATTTATATTTGCTATCATTGACAGATAGCCCTATTGCCGACAACACCAGTCTTGACCATCATCAAACGGGCAGAGAAAGCTTTGACCTCGCGCAAACTTGGCTACTGGTCGCTATTACAAGGAGCCTATAGCTGTTTGGCCGAGAGCAACGCGATTTGAGCATCTGTTTGATTGCGACACTGTGGAGTGATTGTACAGTACAACCGGTGTTTGGATCTGCAAAAGATATAGTCTGGCACTATACGTTAAGGCAAAGAAGTCTGAAACTGCGCCAGAAGAAGCCTTCAAAGGAAATTAGGCTACCCTCGCAATTCTCCAGGCAGAAAGCCCAATCTTGCCGAGCGAAGCTTACGGACACTTGTTAACTACAAGCTTCACCTCACTTTCACACCACTCTCCTTGACACCTCGCCGCAACTCCAAAATGTCCGACGACGAGAGCCAAGAGAGCCTCGACTACCTACAGTCCAAATTCGATCCCGCCTCCCTCACCGTCCCCCGCCTCCGCTCCATCCTCGTCTCCCACGACATCCCCTACCCTTCCGGCGCGAAGAAGCCACAACTCATCGAAATATTCACCGACAAAGTCCTCCCCCAGTCCCGCAAGATCCTCTCCGCCCGCTCCCGCGCCCGCCGCACAAGCAAAGGCATCACAAACGCCGACCGCTCCGACGCCGGCGCCCTCGAGGAAGATGACCAGCCCATCCTTCCTCCTCCATCCACCACCCGCCCAAAGTCCGCGCGCAAACCCTCCGCGAAGATAAGAGAGGATACCACCGACTCCGAGCCACGCACACGCACCCGCTCCCGCTCCCCCGTCAAACAAACTCCCCGCGTCACAAGCGCAAAGCATGCCCGCGCGCCCACCGAAGACAGCACACCCGAACCCGACACCATCCGTCGCACCGTCCGCAAAACCCGCAAGAGCGAAGCACCAGTCGTCAAGTCCGAGGACCTCGATGATGACTACCCCCGCTCCAGGGGCGCGGTATTCAGCCACGACAACCCGTTCCAGAGCGGCTCGTCCCCCATCTCATCCTCCCGCAGCCCAAGCGGCGAGGGGCGCAGAAGGACACTCCACGAGACGCCTGTGAAGCGCAAGTCGAGCGCCACGCCGCGCCGTCGCACAGCAGATGTCCAGCAATCAAGGGCAGATGACGGCATCACCCCGCCGTCAAGCGCGACGTTCGAGCTCACCCCCAGCCTACCAGATCATTCTATAGACTTCGATGACCACGGCGTCGAGACAAGCGAGGAATTCACCCCAGAAGAGCAACTGCAGCTCGACACCGAGCGCGCCGCTGGCCGCGCTACCGCCGTCGCAAAGCGACCAAAGAAGAAAACCTCAGGCGGATTTAACGCCAAGGGCCCACTATGGGTAGTCTTCCTCACAATGCTCGGCGGCTACGCAGCCTGGTACCGGCAGGAGAAACTGGCCGTCGGATACTGCGGCGTCGGCCGCCCCGCCGCGCCTATCGTGTCGAGCAAACTCGAGCACCTCCCTGACTGGGCTGTCGCCTTGGCGGAACCGGAATGTGAACCATGCCCGCAACATGCGTTTTGCTACGAGAGGCTTGAGACGGCGTGTGAGCCTGATTTCGTCCTGAAAGCGCATCCGCTTGCCCTTGGGGGTGTGGTGCCTTTGCCACCGACTTGTGAGCCGGATGGAGAGAAGGTGAGGCGGATTAAGGTTGTTGCTGATCGCGCGGTTGAGGAGCTGCGGGAGCGCAGGGCGAAGTTTGAGTGTGGTGCTAAGGAGGGGGGGGAAGTGGTGAAGACGGTGGAGATTGGGGAGGAGGAGTTGAAGAAGAAGGTTAGTGAGAAGAGGCGGAGGGGGATGGGACAGGCGGAGTTCGAGGAGTTGTGGGCGGGAGCCATTGGGGAGATTATGGGAAGGGAAGAGGTGGAGGTTGTGAAGGATGAGTGAGTTTTCCCCGTTTTCTTTGATGTGTTGCATATTTTTGTGCTTCTGGCCCTTTATTCGGATAAAGCATCTACCAAGCGGTCGCTGCCTTCCCCGTTTATTGCCCATCTCTAGGATCTGTCCAATGTACACCTGTCATATATCCCCAATTAGTACTACAGCCATCTGACGGCACCGAACTAACCAGGTCCCTCCCTCACCCTACAGACCAGCCGCCCCAGGATATCCCCGCCTTTCGAGCAGCTCCCTTGCGAAGGTCCCTCTTTCCTGCGCCCTCCGAAGATCCGTCAGACTCGCAGTGGCAAGACATCGACTCCAAATTGCAATTCTTACGCTAGTCGCCTCAATCCTCCTCTACGCCCGCGCTAAATACACCGCCTACCTTGCCATATCTGCCAAGATTCCAGACCTCATCTCACTCACCCTCGACCGCCTCGCTGCCCAGGCCGCAAGACATAATATGGATCCCGCTGCCACTCCGGAAGCCTATATCCCCATCTCCCAGCTCCGCGACGACGTCCTCCGCGACGAGCATTCCCTGTCTAAACGCGACGCTATCTGGCAAAAGGTCCGCAACGTTGTTGAGATGAATGCCAATGTCCGTTCTGCGCAGCGCCAAGACCGCAACGGCGAGATTGCGCGCGTGTGGGAGTGGATTGGTGCTGTTGCCGGGCAGGTCGCAGAGAGGGAGCGCAGGAAGAGTGGACGCGTTAGCTGGGGAGAGTTTGGCGAGGCGAGCAGTCCGGTTAGTGGCACTGATGGGGGCCCGGAGGTTGTACAGATGAAGTGGCAGGAAGGAAGGCCGATTTATTAGTTGGATAGGGGGATTTTGTATGTTTTTTTGTTGGTTTATGGCGTTGATGGTAAGGCCCGGTGGCACAGTACTTGGACAGTTCACCGTATGGCCGGTATGCGAGTAGGAGATGAGTTAGTTAATACCGCTATTCTATTATATATATAAGTTAAACTAGCAGCTATGCATCGCACTGCAAGTGATTGTGAAGCCAAGAACCCCTTCAGGTACAATCGTTGTTCAGGGGTTTTCAGTACGCAACCCCGCCATGGCACGTGACCCCCATCCCACTTCGCTCCATGACTCAAAATCCGTGCCCCGCAACTCGCAACTCGCAAAACCTCAAAAATTAACCCACCACCGCCTCAAACACTCACTCGCCACATCCCGGCGGGCTTCCTTTTCCTTGTCCCTCCAGCCTCCGTCTTCAATACCCAGCCCCGCGACCGACACAATGGCGGCCCCAACCCCCACCACCGCCCCCGCGACCATGGACCCCGCCGCCGCAATCGCCCTCATCAAGTCCAACCTCGCCGAAGTCCTCAACCCCGAGCTCATCGACGATGTAATCCTCACCCAGAAGCGCCCGCTCAAGGTCTACTGGGGCACCGCCACCACGGGACGCCCGCACTGCGCTTACTTCGTTCCTATCATCAAGATCGCCGAGCTCCTCGCTGCGGGGTGCCACGTCAAGATTTTGCTGGCCGATATACACGGATACCTTGATAACATGAAGGCGCCGCTTGAGCTTGTCGAGTACCGCGCGGCCTACTACTCGAGGCTGATTAAGGCGCTGCTTCGCGCGGTGGGCGTGGACCTGTCGCTGCTTGAGTTCGTGCTGGGAAGCTCTTACCAGCTGGGCAAGGATTACACCATGGACCGCTTCAAGCTCGAGGGCGTAACGCGCATCAGCGTGGCGCAGAAGGCTGGCGCGGAGGTGGTGAAGCAGACTGATGACCCGACGCTGGGAGGGCTCATTTACCCCCTCATGCAGGCGCTTGATGAGCAGTACCTCGATGTTGACGCGCAGTTTGGCGGCGTGGACCAGCGCAAGATCTTCACTTTCGCTATGGAGAACCTGCCCAAGATTGGGTACAAGGTCCGCGCGCATCTGATGAACACCATGATTCCTGGACTTGGGGAGGCGGCAAAGATGAGCGCGAGTGACCCCGATAGTAAGATTGATTTGCTGGAGGGCGATAAGGGGGTGGAGAAGAAGCTGAAGAAGGCGGTGTGTGTGCCGAGGAAGGTAGAGGGGAATGGACTGATTGCGTTTGTGGAGCATGTTATTTTCCGCGCAGTGGCGCTGAAGACGGGAGAGAAGCCGAAGTATGTGGTTGAGAGGAGGGAAGCAGAGCCGTTGGTTTACGAGGATATCGAGGCGCTGAAGAAGGATTACGAGGCTGATATTGTGAGTTTATTCCCCCTTGCGTGCCTATTCCGATGATCTTGGACAACGACTAACATCAACAGCTCACCCCCCAACTCCTCAAGTCTTCCCTCACCGCCGCCCTCAACTCCCTCCTCGACCCCATCCGCGCCGAGTTCGCCGCAGACCCCGAGTGGCAAAAGATCGAGGCCCAGGCCTACCCCGTCATCAAGGTGGAGAAGATAAAGACCAAGGTCAAGAAGGACAAGGGAGACCCAGCGAAGCGCGCTGCTGCTGCTGCGGCAAGGAAGGCTGGTGTGGCTACGAACCCGGATGGGAGCGTTGAGGCGAGCAGTGAGGCCGTGAAGGAGGAGGTTGTGCTGGGTACGGCGACAGGGGCGGATGCTGTTGCAGAGAAGTTGGAGAGTGCGAAGGTGGAGTAGATAGTCGTGGGGAAAAGGGAAGGGAAAAGGCGTTGTGCGTGCATTGGATGACTTACGAGTGAAAGATTAGCATGACGGAATGGGAGATACTGAATACCCTTTGAGATGAAGGAGATTCGAAATCGAAGATTGCGTGTTTACATCTGATATGATTTGGTCTATGGAACACGGTGATATAGTTTATTTGATCTCACTGCAGCAGTAAAAGCAAGTGAAAGTGCAAGTTAAGTTATTCTCTATTATCAATATATCCTATCCAAAGAAATCCAACGCCCATAAGCACCTATAAGAAACACATTATGATAATCAGATGGCTCAGCCATCTACAAAACCTCAACCCGCTTCAAGTCCGTCCAGGCCTCTTCCTTGACAACCTTTCCGACTCTAACAACTAGTACACCATCCTCAAGCTTGGCTGAAATCTCTTCTCCATCAACCTCAACCTTCTCATCACTCTCAAGCGGCAACTTCACACTCCGCTCGAAAACACCCACTCTCCTCTCCCCAGTCTTCAAGCTCGCAATGAACTCCTCGTCTCCGGCGCGGTACACAACACCAGCAATGTTAAGCTCCCCCTTCTCAGCATCCCAGTTCACACCAACATCCTCCTTGCGCGCTCCTGGCAGCGCAATGTGAAGAACGTACTCGGTGGGGGTAGAGAAGGTATCAATAGCAGGCGAAAACGAATCGCTCTCATCCGCATTCCTGGCCTCTCCCTCCGCAGGCGCGGTATTCGGGTCCGAAGGAGCGTCAGCACCGCGCGCGGCATTGCGTAGCGCCTCGGCAATCGGGTGCGATGCGAGGCTGTTCACGAAAGCGGAGATGTCGAATGGAACTCCTTGTCCACCAAAGGCTGCGTATGCAGGTGGCTCGCGGCCCCATCCGCCACGCCCGCCGTGACGACCGTGTCCGTGGTGACGTCCGCCATGTGGGCCTTGCGACTCGGCTTCTCCGTCCAAGGGACCGCCGCGGGATTGTGCGGCTTCCGGGTTCATGGCGGGGCACTCGCCGCGGGGGCAGCGGCGGCCTCCTCCGCGTCTACCAGCGCCGTGGTGGGGGTATTGAGGGCCGGCGAAGAAGGGGTGGAATGCCGCGAAGGGGTGTTGGGGCTGGGCGGGTTGCTCTTGGGCGCCGGTTGCGCCTGGGGTTTGTGGCTGTGTGTTCGAAGCTTGCTCTTGGTTGGCTTGTTGGGGGTCGAGAGCACGGAGCAGGTCGAAGAGGGGGTTGTTTTGGTAGGCCATGGTTATGTTTGTTGATATGTTGATGTAAGAAGTATGTATGGTGGAGTAGGTGTTTCTTGATGATGAACTTGAGGTTGGAGTATTGATAGAGAATAGGATGATGATGATGATGAAAGAAAGAAGACCTACAAACAGCGAACTGACGAAATATATACCTACCATCCACACAGGTAGCAGCATGTCCACGCCAGCCCATCTGGGAGGCGAATCCCCTCCCGCCCCCCTAGTTCCACCAAACACAGGCAGCTGTAGCACTGGCGTACGCACGCCATTCTTACCTACCCTGTCTATCACGGCACCAGAACGTTAAAGAAACTTGTTCGGCGTGGTAAAATGACAGGTACGCGGCTTACGACAACTCTCCGTTGCCTCGATGTGGTTCGGGGGGGTTCTTGATGCTTCTGGAAGCTTATTTGAGTGGATGCTCTGTCATTGGTGCAAGGCTGGCGTAGCCGCGTGTCGTTGGGAGTGGGGTAAATAAAGTGGGTGTGGCGGTGGCGTGTGGCGTCGCATGTGGCTAGTGGGCTTCTTCACAACGACGACTTGATTTCAGATTCAGGAAATAAATGACTGACTAATCGGAGAGCTTTATAACGAGATGGTGGAATATGGATATTAAATTATTAGTGGATAAGTTTACTAATGGCGAATTAATGTTTGCTTCGTTGTAGGCAGGTGGTAAATGGTGGAATATTTTTGATTTTGTGAATAATAAATTCCTTCAAATAAAAAATTATAACTCTTGGTCTCATGATATTTCTATAGATGATCGTCCCTGATAGCTTCTATAGCTTTTAAACTTCGTCATTTGATGCTATAACTGGCGCCTGTATACCCCGATCCATGGTGAGCACTTCCCCAGATCATATTTGACTGAGGCTTGGTCTATGTCTAGAAACCTAATCAACTGTGGCCAACGTTCGGACGTCGATTTCAGAAAACAGCACGCTTGTCGTAATGATTCCCGTATTCTAAGGCCGTTAGCTTATGTCTATCTGAACTGACTCGGGAGACTTACAAAGCTTCCCCGTTGATATCCTCGTAAAAAGCCTGGGCAAGCGATATGCAACGAGAACCACCCGTAACAACAAGAACAGGAAGTGAAACGACTATAGCTAATTCGAGCATGGAAACAATAATTCTGGCGAACAGTAGGATGAAATCCGCCAATGAACGGTACCACTTCTTCCGCACTTGTTGAGCTTGGGACAGTTGTCTGCGGATTTTAGGGCGATATCTCCCATCTGGCCCTTGTTCCATCACTGCCTGATATTCCTTAGTTCTCCGTAATGCCGACATCGGCGTCTCATATCTCTCATCTATTATCCCATAATATAAATCGGCCCATACTATAGTCGACCTTTTGCTCTCCGCAGATTTGACCTTTTTCTCCCTCCTTCGCCGTTTTGGCGCGTCGTATACTGGCTGGAAAAGATGTGGCGTGATTAGGCAGGAGAAGAGAAAGTATCCTGTGTGGTTCGTGGTGAAATACATCTCGATCCTTCCGCGGGTGTGCGTGAGTTGTTGGATACTCATTATGCCGGCGCTGTTTAATATGATATCGATTGTTGGAACTTGAGAACCGGAAAGAGGCCCGATGGCTGTGGTAAGGAGAGGCTGCGCGATAGATGATTCGGGCTTGATGGGAACATTCTCGGTATTTGGAAAGTTTACTGCAGAAGCAACGATACTCTTGGGTTTGGATGGGTCGATGCCTGCAATGATAACATGGGCTGGAGACTCGGACGCCTATGGTAGTTAGCAGGATGCCAAACTACACTGATGATGACATTTACAAAACCATCTGTAGCTGCGAGGTGAATCTCTTTACTATCCAAATCCGTTGAAGGTATGGGCCCGTCGCTGGTCCCCTCTATGAAGGCCTTGGGGACGTCTTCGTATTCAGCCTCGTCACTGAAGTCGGGTTGCGTCGTGGCCCTCATTATTTCTGCGTGGCCGAAGCGCAGTTGAAGCTATGATAAGATAAAACAACAACATGGGAAGTTGGCAAGCCATGCGGGATCCATCTTTGAGGCTGTAAACAAGGGTGTTCGTAAGTTGTCTGCAGAGAATGTCAAGTGCCAATATCGTACCACACTATGGAGCTAAACACCAAACCTCCACGCCGCAGAAGAGCATGTTAGGTACACATAGGTCGTTTCATATAACAAAAGTATCACATCATAACACCCACAAGTTTCATTCAATATTCACTTTCATTTATCCCCTTCAGAGAAAATACTCTGGAACTAAACCCCCACCCATATTTCCATGCATCGCAACCCCCAATACCGGCCATCGGGTATTTACCAAAAAATAACACTGCTCCCTAAGCAATTACACCCCTAAAAACACCTCATTAACCTAGTCTATTACAATCGCATCCTGATTTCCCGAATTCCCGTTCCCGCCGTTCGGGTTTGCGTTCGGCCTCTGCTGTCCTTGACCTTGCCGCGCTTGAGCTTGAGCTTGTCTATGCATCTCCTTTTGCCTAGCTAGCTGCTGAGCTTGGAACTGTACTCGGTGCTGCGCTTCTGCCAAGGCCCTCTGCTGCTGGGTTGGCTGCACCCCTTGGGCCTTCTGCGTCTGCTTCTGCAGGACCGGAGACTTCGTTTGCGGTCGCTGAGGCTGGGCCTTGTTCGGCGCATTGACGGCCTGAGCTTGTGCCTGCCCTAATGCGTGGATATTCTCCCCAGCTCCTTCAGCGGCCTTCACACCCGCTGCGCCGGGGGCAGCACTGGCAAATACAGTGCCATCTCCCATCATATCACGCATAGCTGTGTCGACTCGCGAAACCATAGCCTCTGCGCCGCCAGTTTGAGCAATAGCAGCGCATTGCATGCCCATCCAGACACCCTTCTCACCACCAGTCCAAACCTTCTCCCTCAAGGCTAAATCTAGCGGGTCCACGGTTGCAGGGTTATGCTTTTGATCGCGGCGCATACACCACCACGGCACATTTCCACGGCGATGCAGTCGAATCTCGAAAACGACGCGTTTTGGAGCGGGTGGTGTTTTGCTGTTGTCGCCATCGCCAGGAGGTGTCAGAATGTACCGTACGGCGTACCAATCAGCAGCGCGGCATAGTATCTGCAACTCGCTACTGGGGATGTCCTCCCACGAGTCTTCCGCAGCATCAAGCGCACGAAGGACTGGGAGAGTGAGAGGAAGGATGGTGGCGAGTCCATGGAGACCGAGCGGGGAGTTGAGGATCTTGGTGAGGTGGTCGAGGATGCGGATGTGTGGATTCCCAGCTTCAAGTTGAAGCTCAAGTTGGGAGCTTTGACTCGAGAAGTCGATGATAGCTTGGTACCGTGGCGATTCCGCGTGGGATTGGTTCGGACCCGCGCTTTGTACACAGCCGTAGCTGAAGATAAGTCGGCTCAAGGAGACACTCTCACAGTGTAGCGAGTCTGGGTGCGCAGTGATGACTTGCACAAAGTCTACAAGCCGCTCAACACGTTGAAGGCGCTCGATAAGAGGGGCAATGCTCGGCTCCCCAACCCTAGCCTGAAGGCGGAACGCGAATGCACTGGTAGACGGATGGAATGCAATGTCTTTATCGACCTGCTGTTTGACAAGGAGCCCAGCTGGGATGGCTGTTTCCATGTGGCCTTCTGCAATCATGATTGCACCTTCTTCACCATCTTGAGAGCTGACTGGCCCGCTTGGGGCGGTTGGTGGATTCGATGGTGATTGATCAGAGCCAACAGCGGGACTTGTAGTTTCTTTTGGTTCCAAGGCTTCGATTCCTTGAAACGAGATTTTGAGTACGTCTTTCGCCCAAGGCTTGCCTGTTCGCGGCGATTTGTTTTTCGATGGTAATAAGGTAGAAAGCATAACATATAGAGCTGGCTGGCCCTGGCGAGAGGATACTGTGCGTTTAGAGGTATTCCGTAGCATAAACTTTGCTCGCCGGCTATGCAAAGCTCGCATATTGGTGTAGTATGATATCATGGATGTTGAGAGCAAATGCAGGCTCGACAAGAATGCGTAGGTTGGAGCAGGGGACACTGATTTGAGTGGCAGCTGGATGTGGCTCCTCACTGTTGGTCCATCTAGTACAATCGAATCGGCAGTTGGCCTGGGCCCTTCGGCGACGTTGGTGATCTCTATTAACCACCAACGCTCCCCACTCATACCTGAGCTCAGAGCCAAGTACCAGTTTGGATCCCACCCAGGCTTCTTGAACCATGACAGCTGTAGCGTGTCTCGCGGTAAGAAGGGTTTTAACTGGTCTTGTGGCAGACGTGGGTTCCTGACAGGTGCCCAGCCTACGGTATAAGCCCGGTTGACAGTGTCTTCAGATATCAAAACACAATGGAGGTTCTCAATATACTCGTGCCCATTCGAAGCCGGATCAATGGTTCCGTTATTGAGCCTGAATTCGGCCTGGCTTGTTAGCCTCGAAGACGGACTGATGGCAAACTTCCCGGTAATGTACTCAACGATAACGTTGATTTGGTACTGGGAAGTAAGCTGTACGTGGAGCTCTGGTTCTTTTTCGGCCGCCGTTGGCTTCTTGAATGACAATGCGAGATCCCTGTTCTCGTATAGGGGCTTGGTCCGGAGGTTTTTGTACATGCTTTCTAGTATGTGGGAAACGTGCATGGTAATGACAGACCGCAATAACCCCTCTACCGATAAGGTAGTGAGTTCAAGAGGTATTTCGATATCCTTAACCTCCTTCGAGTCACGAAACCAGCGAATGCCAATTCGGCTCGTCTCCTTTTCGTCGTGATAGGTGCCCTTTTTCTTTCCACTGACAACGCCAATGATGATCCAACTCCTCGGTCCGTCTCTGCCATATCTATCGACCCAGTACTGGATTGAAAGAGATCTCCGCAACGGCTCAACCATCAAAGAGTCAATCCATCTTGATCTGCCAATCTCATAAGCCTGCCGCCTAAGCTCAGATATCTTATGCGTTAGAGTCAAATCGTGTAGGACTTTGTAGCATCCTTCCAACCCATCCTTCTCCAGAACCGCGTTAACCTTCGACTCCAAAGAGAAACGCATCTGATCCGTCAGGGCGGATGGGGAAGGAGAAAACAAGAATCGAAAGTCGATGAACCAGAATTGCTTCTCAGGATCTTCATCAGCGATTGTAAGATCAACCTCGAACTCTCCCTCTACCCGAAAAGTTACGCGCCCCGATTTGATGGTGTAATTTCTGAAGTGGTATGGTATCTTGTCGTAGTCGTGCAGATTCAATCGTATCGATAGTAACGTGTTTAGGTTCTGTAATGATTGGAGGATCTCCTTTGCCGTCAAGGGCGGCGGTTCAATGTAGCCAAGCTGTACTGCGTTAGTAATAATAACTACTTGAAGGGCCACAACTTACATCTGGCATCCATGACGCCTTTCCTGTGGACAGCACCTCCACAGCCGTCCTCAGGTCAGGGTTGGGTAACCTTGCATGAACCAAACTCCTCTTGACTTCGCTCAACTCATGTACCGCGATATCATAGTAGAGCTTCTGCTCGTCTAGATGGGCCTTGAGGTCTATAACCCGGCTGACTTCTTCGCTGATCCTACTCCACTGTGTGATGACAAGCGCCTTTGTCCAATTCGAATGTATCCCTTCCGCAAACTTGAGCAGATTGACCTTCTTCTTGATGTTCTCGGCAGAGTTATCGTCCGGGCCACTCACAAAGCTCACAGCATTCGAATTGTCGGGCGACTGCTGTATGTTCATTCCAGCCAGCTCGAGCAACTTTCCGGACAACTGGTTGTGTGTCACTTGCGCCAATCTCGTGAGAAGGTTTGGTAGCGACTCAAATCCCTCAGTAATGTGACCAATCTCCGGAGGAGCGTTTTTCGCCAGGTTACTGCCATCATTTGACACCGATCCTGCTGGATGATCTGTTGATTGTGTCATTGGCGCACCGTTCGCACCGTTCATTTGCACAGATTGATTCGGCGATGGCTGTTGGCCTGCCTGGCCAGATTTTTCCGTGGGTCGACTCGATGCTTGCACTGCGCCATTTGTTCCATTCGGGGCCCCATCTCTATCGTGGTTTGTGTGCGCCCCAGTTCCATAACCGTTCTCCATTATGACACCGGGCATGTTCCCTTCCACTTGCCCCTCTGCCCGCCCAGCGCCGTCGCGCAGGTCCCCACCTCTCTCCTCTCCCGATCTGGGCTGTACTTGCGACTCTATCTTGGCTGCTTCAAAGACGTCTGCATTGGTCGTGACGAGAGCGTCTGCTGAAGCTGTCGTGAGAGCGTCTTGTCACCGTCCTTCAGTTCGCATCTGCGTCCGCAGTGACCTATAAAATGGTTTCTAACCACCGTGCGACTATGATTCAGAGAACCAGGCAAGCAGAAATCAAGCGTGCGATGTGTTGGTGATGATGCGACGTTGGAACTCCGTTCCCAGCGCCCTTGAACCAGCGATTGTCGACAGTGGATTGGATCACTTCTTGCGGTGAGTGGTGAAAAGTTTTCGCTTCGAGGATAAAGGCGCTTTCAAAAGAGACGATATAGAGTAAGTGACGGGGTTCGCAGGGGTGGATATGTGTGTTGTTGAGCGTCGTGGTTTGTGTTGTTACATGATATTATTCAGGCTCAGTTCTTTGAGGCACGGGCGTCAAGAGAGGGACGAGACGGAGCCCGCGAGCCTCCTCCGAACGCGATTGACGTCACGTGTTTCGACCATGTGGTAGCGCTGATCATTATCTCTCCGGGTACTTTTGTGAGTGGAGCCACTCTTGAGAGTCAACGGTCTTGTGAGCCTTTGAACTTCACTAAGCACTGGCATAATGACCTTGAGCTGGAAGCTTCATGTTCATGTTTATATGAAAATTTCACCTTATGCAGTACACATTTATTGATATGAAAAATCAGTTCTAGCATATACGAATTAAGTTAACCGCCCGTTACACCAAGCTTGCTCTGTTATCCGCCTTGCGGCTGATAGGTGAAGCTTATGGCCAGCTGAGTGAGCTGTGGCCTACCTCTCGATATGCCCAACGAACGTCGTACGCGCCGACCACTCCCTGAACGACTACAGTCAACAACGAGCATAAAGTACTCCTTACGTTCACACTCATCTTCCTTTGAAGCAGATGACGAGCGATCGAGCTCCGACTTCGAAAGCACAATGGGTCCGGATACAGGGGGCCATCGACGCGCGGGGTCGCAGTATCCCGGGGAGGATACGAGGCTGACCAGCAAACGCGAGCTTGCAGGATGGTACGCCTACGGATTTGCAGCGGAAGTCTTTGTTATTTGCGGCATGGGTGAGCAAATACTTTCATTTAGGGGGGAATACTGCGTCTTATGCGCTGGGATTGTACGGTGTCGCTCAGCTTCTCTACTTCGCTGAGTGTCTTTGTCCACCGCTTCGCTCACGAGAACCTGATTGCTAATGTTGATCTTTAGGGTCTTTTATTCCTATCACGCTCGAGCAACTGGCAAGAGAGAATGGCGCCCTGCTGTCTGATAGAACGACTCCTTGCGTTGCCAGTTCATCCTACCCCAACTCGACTGGGAATGCCGCCGCGTTGCTTACCCGTGGGAACCATGTTCCCGAACCAGACCAATGCGTCATATACTTTCTTGGAATGGAAATCAACACTGCTAGCTTTGCGATGTATTCTTTTTCTCTGTCGGTCCTGTTTCAGTTCCTCGTCGTTATCTCCATATCGTGCGCTGCGGACCACGGCAACTATCGGAAGAGGCTACTCTTGATATTTGCATGGACGGGGGCTATTGCCACGATGCTATTCTTACCGATAGTTCCGTCGGTATACCTGATAGGAGCCCTACTCGGCATTATCGCAAACACATGTCTGGGCGCGTCCTTTGTTCTATTAAACTCCTTTCTCCCATTACTGGTCAGACATCACCCTGAAGTACAAGACGAGGATCTAGGCTCCGACGAGCAGTATACAGAGGATGAAGAGTCAATAGCTGAAGATGAACCTCCACAAAGTCTTACAAATTCAACGAGCGCCCTTCTCAACCCAATCCCTCTGGCCGTGCCAGCTACCTCGACCGCTCTCAAGCTCTCAACTCAGATATCCAGTCTAGGTATAGGGATCAGCTACTCTGCTGCCCTTTTTGTCCAAATAATATCAGTCATGATCCTATTCGGTCTCGGGTCATCCACATTCTCTCTCCGTCTCGTTCTCTTCATGATTGGGCTTTGGTGGTTTGTATTCACTATACCAGCCGCCCTATGGCTTCGGCCACGCCCAGGACCACCACTGCCCACGAATATGGCAACCTCAGGGTGGACCTATATCAAGCATTCGTGGGCATCACTATACAGGACTATCCGCCTTACTCCCGCTCTGCCTGATATCCTTCTCTTCTTGGCGTCATGGTTCCTCCTATCGGACGCCATCGCCACAGTATCCGGAGTCTCAATTCTCTTCGCCAAAACGTCGCTCGGCATGTCGCCTCTCGCATTGGCAGAGATCTCCGTGCTAGTCACCATTGCCGGTATCCTGGGAGCGTTCACATGGCCTCATATCTCCCGCTTCTTCAAACTGACTCCATTGCATACGATTATTACCTGCATATTCCTCTTTTCTCTCATCCCACTGTACGGCCTTCTCGATTATATCCCGATCTTCTCCACGCTTACGAAGCCATGGGAAATGTACCCTCTTGGGTTTCTGTATGGGTTTATTCTCGGCGGATTGTCGTCATACTGCCGAAGTCTGTTTGGGGAACTGATCCCCCCTGGATACGAAGCTGCGTTTTACGCTTTGTATGCGATCACAGACAAGGGAAGCAGCGTGTTTGGACCCGCAATTGTTGGGATGATTGTCGATCGAACAGGCGGTATCAGACCAGCGTTTTGGTTTTTGCTCTGTTTAATCGTTGCCCCAGGGTTTATAATCGTGTGGATTGACGTGGACAGAGGACGAAAAGATGGAGAGAAGATAGGTGTATTGATCAAAGCAGCTGATGGCTTAGAAGGCACAGAGGATGACGCTGCAGAAGAGGCCCTTCATCTAGCTTATGACAGCGAGGAAGAGTTTGAGGCTCATCCTGGTAGATGAAGATCACGATTTGGTGATAAATATTGTGTTTTGTTGGCTTATCTGTTGGCGCATTTGGCGTGTTCTTGGTGTATTTTCATTCATCCGAATATCATGCCGAGCAATACTCAAGGCATTTTGTTATATATTATACCCAGCGTAGCTATACCACCATATATTTTCGAGCTTAGTTGGCCGCTACAAAGTTCTGGTACCCAAGAAGCTCAAAAGATCGTCCTGCAACGGCAAGACAACCTGATCTAACACGGCTTGACGATAAACGTCTTCATTCGTGCCAGATTCTTGGCCAAGGTACGTTCCAATGCAGTGCCAGATTGCCCCGTAGAACCCGCTAGATAAGTCGTCCTGAACAGAAATGAGCCATTTCCTGGCTTCAGAGACTTTCACGAGCCTCTCAATGGATTCCTCTAGGCCGGCGGAGCTTTGGGCCTTTATACGTGACAGATGCTGCTCAAAAGACTGTCCAGTGGATAATTCCAGTAAGAGGATTCCAAGACTCGCGAGACTGTAATTCTGCGACTTCTGAGAGAGCCGTGGTTTCTTATCCCCTGCTTGTTTTTCGATGGAGTGAAGGATGTACGGCTTGCTGAGGTCGACAGAACTGTCTTCGGGTGCATCTGCGGCCCGATCAAAGACGATGTCTTCTTTTCCCCATGACTCTTGGATCCACTGTGTGGCTTCTAGCTGTACAAATGATGAAGCTAGTATCAGTGCTAACGACATGCGATCCTTTCGGGACAAAGTACGCCCATAGTGGTCCGGGTCAGGCGTTAGAAGTTTGTTTAGACTGGTTGCCTCTTTGTTGTCAGGAACTTCGTCGGCTGGCTTCGCCTCACCTTGTTTTTCTGACAATGGGATTGAAAGTGCCCTACGGAGTGTCCCGCCATAGTCAAGGCAAAGTCCAAGGCATATCTTTCTGGTTTGGCTTCTCCGTATGGCTGAGCATATGTCAATTACCTCAAGCAGGCTATTTGGTTTAGAGTCGCGGATTGGTAACTCTTGTAGAATCGTTTTCGGAGCTTCGGGCATAGACCACCCAACAGACTTCGCTGGCTTGGCTTTGCCGAAGCTTTTAGACATGCTCATGTAACCGGACCATTTTTTGCCAGACGTCAATACCGTCGCAGACGCCGTTTGAGGGCCAGATTGCTTCACGATAGGTGTATGGCTCTCCTCAATTGGCGGCAATCCTTTGTTGCCTGTCGCCGCTGATAATGCCGCAGGCCCAGTGGGCATGTTAGGCTTGGACGAGCCGCATCCTTGTGACTTCGAGGTCTGCTTGGGTTGATTTGCGCGTTCGTCGTCAGAAGTTTCCGATTCGAGAATCCGAACTTCAACGTCTTGCCAACGAGAAGCGTACAAGGAAACTCTAAAACATGGACGAGTATCCTGGCTGATGTCTTTTGATTGCTTCCAAGAAGCTTTGGTACGTTTTGGATATAACCTCTTCTCCAACTGCAGTTTTGCCTGATGCCGAGATTGAGAGCAGCCAGCACCTACACATAAAACTCCATAGAGATTTTTTGCATATAGTCGAATGTCGTTGAGAGGGGGACTGAATATAGACATTGGCTTAGTAGACCGATGCGGCTCGAGCCGTTCCGTCTTATCGGTGAATAGCCCTAGGTTATGGTTCTCGCGTTCCAGCTCGTCAAGTAACTTCTTCAATTTCTTTAGGCTCATGCTGAATTTCACACGATGCCTAAATTCAAATCGGCTGTCTTTTCGCGGTGCCTTTGTCAATAGCGATTGAAGGTCCGCACGTGTCGTCTTGAAGCTATGTTAGTCAGGTTCATACAAGAGAAATGTGCAACTTACCCTTTCGCTATGGTCGATTTTGAGGTTCTTGGCGATAGTCTTCATGATTTCCTCTATATGTTTGATCGAATCGAGGTATGCTTGATACGATTCATCTAGTCGTTCCTCGAGCCTCTTTTGCATACCGCCATCTTTCCAGCCGACACCGCCTGGATCAGATATCATCTTGTCGACGTCCTCGCTTTCGACAATGGGCGCGAGTAAGGTTTTCATTGTGAGGATAAAGATGATATGTTGATCCCGGAGCTTCCGGATCTGGTTTGGCAGTTCATGATTGTAGTCCCGAAAGGCCCGTATCGGGTCCAGCCCATCCGAGTAGTGCTCAAGAGCGGATATGAAGAGGGGTAGAACCGCAAGGACTATGCCGGCAACCTCGATGCCACTCATGATGCTGCTACGGCTGCTAGACGCCGCCGCGAACCTCTAGTGGCTACAATAACAGCGACAACATACAAAAGTCGACAGCAGACATCCTGTCATTTGCTACTGAGTGTTGAACATGTGTATTTTTTCGCGCGTGGTCGCCATCCACAATGAGGCTGCGGCTGAAGTAAGCGCCCATGCACCACCTGCAGGGTTGTTGATCCCACCCAACCCTCCAACCCTCCAACTTCCCAAATATTTCATCGTCGCTTTCGGCCGCAAACTGACCACTGTTGCTATACTTGTGCTCTGCGCATGGAGCTCTCTAGTAGCGGGGGTCGGCGTTGAACGACGAGAATATAGTATGTCAGCTGCAACAGCGCAAGTCGCAACCTCGGCATGCTTGGAGGCATTTGGAGCCCTCCGGACCCACCTACAGGCAGCGAAACCAGAACTTGCAGCGCAAGTTTCTGATGCTGATATCGAAGACGAGTTTGGCAGATTTAGATTATGGGCCGCTAATATTGGCGCTCTTTCGAGAGGGCATAGCTCGCTTGACTATAGGCTTCGTGATGCGCCTGTGGTACTCGAAGGGGCTAGCAAGCTCCTAAGTGAATTGCAAAAAGAGCTATATGAAAGTAGGTGCCCTCTTCTTGATCTTATTGCTATCTTTTCTAATCTGAAAACAGTTTGCCTTGTTTTGTCTGGCGCAAGACTTCCATATGAAGCACAAGTATCTTCACGTGCGGGCAACGATGACGACTCGGAAACTTCGTCGCTGTTGTCAAGCGATAGCGAGTTGAGCTCTGACGGCTCCTCGGACAGTGGCGATGAGAAAGTAGCTTCTACCGAGCTTCGTCAACGAGTATCCGCGTTATCTAATATCAATGACAACCTTTATCGCCTGTCTCGTTCAATACGAGCGCCGGCATCTCACTCTAGATCACTCAAAGCCTTGTCTCATAGACCGAGAGACCCCGAGACTGGAGTTGACCTTTTGGAACAATTTGCCGTAGTGGACTTGGCCTTCACGAAAGACCTCTATTCGCAACTACGTCAAAATGCGCAGGGTCAATATGAGAAATGCCCAATTCTCGATGATGCTGATCTGGTTATGATCAAGCGGCTTGCTCGCGGGGTAACTCGTAGAAGGCAGCAATTTCTCTATTGGAAAAAACATAGGGAAAAGCTTGATTTCTTTGCTGAGAAAGAGATATCGAAAATTCCCAAGCCTGCACCAACTATACAATTGCAGGGAGATGCTGGCCTGCACGCTTCGTTACCACATGCTCCCAAAGCGCCAACGGAAACATCTAGGCCTAAAACCACGCTCACCGAAACTACTGCAACCCAGTTCATTAGTCCGGCTCCTGTGCATGATGGTACCCAGTCGGTTACATCATATGCTACGACTGCCCGTGGTTTGGATGGCAGCAGGGTTGAATTCCCAAAGTTACCTAAAAATATCAAGGAAGGCAAAGATTTTGAATGCCCCTATTGCCAAATGATATGTCCTCCCCATTATCAGACAGCACGTGCCTGGAGGTATGTATGACCCGAGCTTTAGATTTAGGACTGCATTGACAGAACTCAGAACGCACTTGCTACGAGATCTAATGCCCTATATGTGCACTTATAAAGATTGTCACCAGCCGGATGAGCTCTTTGCAACTAAGCAAGAATGGCTTAACCATGAACAGACTCACCAGAAAGCTTGGCAATGCCCTGAACATGCCTCGGCGCATTTTCTAACGCAACAAGATTTTAGGGGGCACCTACAAGGCGAAGCCCACCAGTCGCTACAGAGAATGAGCCTAGATGATCTGGTCGCTATTTGTGAGACCGTTCGAACAGACCCTAGGACAATATGCCCAATCTGTTTCGTTGAAGCTGGTTCATCACATGGGCTGGAAACCCACTTGGCGAATCATCTTGAGCGGTTTGCGGCATTTGCATTGCCTAGAGATGTTGATGACGACAAGCCGGATGTCGAATCCCATGATGGCTCTAACATGTCTGAACACGCAATCGCCAGGTCTGACCAGTCAGAAAATTCAGACGTATCTTACGCATTCGCTGGTGACGATAAGAGAGCTGAAGTTAAAGCACTGATGGAGAGTATATCGGAAAGACTGTTCAAGGCTGTGTCACATGAAGCAAACGCCATCGATAGAAGTGCCGTCCCTTTATCGGTATATTTAGATATATTTTACAGCAAGATGATTAAGATGACGAGCTTACCAACTGAGATACTGGACAAGCTCAATACCGACCTCCAATTTAAAGCAGTTTACAAAACCATCCCAAAGCTGATACTGGAATTGGAGAACGCTCCAGATTCTGCAACCGACGGCGAACTTCGAGAGAGAAAAACGGACCTTCTATTCCAAATCGACAGACTGGACACGATTTTTCAAGAGTATTCAGGCGACTATGCAATAGATTCCTCCCATCCTCGGCTGGGTATGGATACTGTCCTGCCCGGACAAAACACAGAGGATGAACGCAAACAAAACGAAGGAGATGGCAAACTCGCCGCGTCACGAGACAGCAGTCCAGATAGTATCGTGAACAGGGCTGGTCCTAGGATTTCGACGATGGACCTCAACAGGCCTCTTGCATCCGATTCGGATGAAGAGGCTGCTTCTCCGGTGCGAGATAGTAGCCCAGACAGTATCGTTAACGTGGAAAGTTCTCTGCTCTCAACTATGGACCTTAACAGAACCCAAAAATCGAGTCCTGCTGAAGGTGCCGATTCGCCGGCAGTGGTTAACAGAACAGGTCCCCATGACGCCTCTAGCAATGGAGAGGACGACAAGACAACAGACCCCAACGACACTGTCGCCATCAAGCGCGCGCGCAACACGCTTGCGGCGCGCAAGTCGAGGCAGAAGAAGATGGAGCGCTTTGATGAGCTCGAGGCGGAGATTGCAAAGATCGCTGCTGAGAGGGATATGTGGAAGGCGAAAACAGAAAAGCCGCCTAGTGAAAATATGCCGAGCAACAGTCCCCCATTTCTAATCGAAAATCTAACTTTATTATCAACCAGCGCTCAACAGTTCCAACAGCTACTACAAGATAGTTATAGGGACGAAACGATCGCGCCAGACACCATGGCCGTGCTGAATCTTATAGTTCCAGGAATATGTGTAGCTATTGCAAGCCTTATAGCAATGCTAGGGAAGAGCGGTCCGGATTCCAACGTCGCTCAATATATAGAAGCAACTAATTTGCATTGCCAGCGGCTATTCAAAGATGCCTCGACTTTCTTAGGCAAGTATAAGGAAAGTACTCGATCAGGCTGGGGTAGCCAAAAACGGTATCGAGACGATAAAGACAAGCTGGTAGCTTTCGCCCAACGTGTCGAACATATGCTGAATGACATACAAGAACGATATGCGACAGGCCGCGCCTCACGATCTGCAGCAGAGCAGGGGCGCGATCAAGACCAGCCGATCTTGCTCCCATCGACAGAAACCACCACGCTCCCTACTGACAATGTAGAGGCAGGAGCTTCGCTGGAACGAGACGGAAGTCCGGATGGTGTGGTTAATAGAACAGGTCCCCATGCCGCCTCTAACAAGTTAGAGGACGGAAAGTCGACAGAGGAGCTGCCTAGTGAAAACATGCCCACGGACAGTGCCCCTCTGATCACTACTTTGACCTCGTTACTAGCTGAAGCCCATGAGATCAGACAACACTTACAGGATGTTACCACCAAAGAAAAGGTGTCGTCAGACGCAATAGTTGAATTAAACGAAATATTTCCAAGCATATGTATAGCTATTACGAGCCTTATAACAATGCTGGAAATGATCGTTATGGATTCCTATATTGTTCCGTTTATAGAAATAACTGATGCGAATTGCCAGAGGTTATTCAAAGGTGTCTCGACTTTCTTATACACGCACAAGAAAAGTGCTCAATTGGGCCAGGGCAGTCAAAAACACTACCAACAAGACGAGGAGCATCTGGTGGCTTTCGCCCGGCGTATTAATGATGGGTTACGTGATATATATAAAATATATGCGAGTGGCCGCACCTTACGACGACCAAGAGCAGATGACGAACGCGACCAAAAAGAACTGCTCTTGCGGCTATCTGCAGATATCACCACGTTCCCTGCCGACAATATAAAGGCAAGAGGTGAAGTCTCCGGGGCAGGTGAGCACCAGCAGCTGCAACAGACTCAACAGGAGAGCCACGGCGATCAAAGTGAGGCGCGCCCCCGTAACGCGCGCTGGGCGAAGATAGATCGCCGGCTTATAGATCCCGAGGTAGGGGATGACTCTATTGTTGTGCACTGGACGAAGATAGATCGCAGACTTGTAAGCCCCGAGGCACTAGATCGGGCGCTAGAGAGTTACCTGTTGGAGGGAGACGACTTTGTAATTGTACAGAGGGCATTGAGCGAAGAGGAGGTGAACGCGTATGCTGCGGCGACGACATCGATTCGAGATGAACTTCATAATCCGGTAGCACCGTTGTCAGCGTCTGGACAGGAAAGTAATGAGGGTCCATTAACGTTGCGACCTTCACAACTGGATAACAATACGGAGAATGAGGCAGACAACGCGCGCGACTGGGATGACAATGTCGTCTTGAACCCGCATACACTTCCCAGGGGAAGCATGGACACCTCGCACCATACAGAGCGCGGTAATGACCCTGCCTCTGCCGCCATCACTACTACAGGTAAGTTTCCGTGCACCTTCGCCTTCGCCGGCTGCACTTCTGGCTTTTCCTCCGAAAACAAGTGGAAAGATCACGTCGCTAGCAAGCACATTTTGTCTATTAGAAGTGTTTTTTCGGCCCCTATCATATAGAGTTTAGCAGTGAAGATCTTATGATACAACATATAGAGTAGTATACTGACTTAGCCCAGCTGACCGTGAATCCGAAGACGAAGAATACTTTGCAAGCCGTCGCCGCCGAAAGGAGCGACATGAACGGCACAGACGCGAGAGACTGCATCGCGTGGACCGTGATGAGGGCCAGTCTATCAGACCCTCGCACCAGAACGTCGCAGGCCCGACTATACTGAGACGCCAGAGAAGCTTGGATACGTTTGACCGTAAGGCGAAGGTGTCGCAGGCGGGGCCATTAGCTGTGAGGCGGGAGCGGGGGCGGGGAATTCTAGATGACCCTCGGATACTTAGACGCGCTGATAGAAGCCGCAGCTTGTCGAGTAGGTCGAGCTCAGAGGTCTCACAGATGAGCACTACGAGAACAGGCAAGAGCCATTCCCCTAAGAGGGGCAAGACGCGTATGCCTACAAGGATAGTTAGCAAGCGGGCTATTAATGAGCTTGGATACCCATTCGAGGAAGAGGTGAGCGTGATTACTGTGGCGTGATATGAGACATGACTAATTCTTAACAGGATACCACTATTATCATCCAGAGAGCCCTCAGCCGTAAACACATCGACGAGGTCATCCAGCTCAGCGAGAAATATAAGAAAGAGACCAGTACGTCGCCCTACCCCACCCGATCTACCCACCCCCCAGAAACTAACTACGGCGTCAACAAAGCCTCATTAGGGGACGATGATGTCGTTCTTCCCCAAATTAGAGACCCCACTAGTGAGCAACCTAAGAACGACGACGAGTCCGACGACGGCTCCGTAGGTCGGCAACAATCCAAGCGCACCTTGGAGGCAGGTACTAATGATTTCGTCATCACTGAGCGTATACGCAAGCTTCAGGAACGCAACGAGGCCGCCACGCAGTACATACTAAAGGCAAAGGCGAAGGCGAAAGGAAAGAGCCCCGAGAGTGATTTCACCTTCCCAAACGTTCGTCGCTCCGAGACCCACCACGCTCCCCGTCATATTCACCGTAGCACTTCCCCTACCCCTCAAGGGGCGATACGCCGCTTCGATGACAGCCTAGTATCACCTGAAGCCTCAAGCCAGACCTCTGAAAGTTTTAGCTCTGACTCTGACGAAGCTTATGACGTCGTCAAGGTCGAACACACTGATGAGAGCACTGCGCAGTACATACAGAACGCGGAGTTGAAGGTGAAGGGAAAGAGCCCTAAGACTGAATCCCCTCCCCCAACCGTCCGTCTCTCAGAAACCGACTACATTCCCGGTCGTATTCGCCGTAATGTCTCCCCCGCCTCTCGGGAGACGATTCACCGTTATGACGAGAACAAGCCCGTTGAAGAAGCGTTTGAAACACGTTCTCCGGTTTCATCAAGCGCATCCTCAGCTAGGTCAAATATGGCCGTAGATGGCCGACGACGATACCCGCGCAACCGCCCAGCTCACCGCAAAGTAAGCTACTACACCCTCCCCCCGCAGACCACGCATGATGGAGCAGGGAGTGACCAAATCGACCCCGCGCCAAGCTCGCCTCAAGCATCACCCCAGCAGGCCTCTGGCTCCGACAGCCTGGTCTCAGACTCCAACGACGGCGCCGCAGGCCGGCGACGATACCCGCGTAACCGCCCTCCTCACCGCAATATTAATAGGCCGGAGACGGATGAGGGAGAGAGGGAGTTTAATCAAGCGGAGGTTGAGAAGTGGACTGCAGCGCAGGTGGCCGAGCATCTTGCGGCTGTGGGCGTGGAACAGGCGCACTGTGATGAGTTTCGCCGACAGGAAATCTCGGGAGAATCTCTATTGAGTATGGACCCGAGTACGATGTTCTTGAAGCAGTTTGAGCTGGGATCGGTGGGGAGACGCTTGAACACGTGGAAGAAGATCAAGGCGCTGCAGGATGAGATTCATGGGGTTATGACTCCGTCTGGGTCTCAACAGGTGCCGTCGCCTCAAGCATCACCAAAGCAGTTAGCTACTGAGTCCGCGGCCTCCAGCAACGAAGTAGGCGGCAGTGCGTTAGATGTCGATACCCCTGTCGGTCAAACAATACGCCTGCCCAACTTGGACGGCGAGTTCGTCATGACTGAGCGTATACGCAAGATTCTCCGCGCTAAGGAGAACGCCACCACTGGTCAGAAGTATGACAATGACGGAGAGAAGATAGAGGACAATGACAAACCAGTGCCGTTATCCAGGCGCCTGTCTAATTTATTCAGAAACCCGAGCCGTATAAGTTCTCGCGATAGGACGCCTACCACCTCGCAGCAACCCACTCACAGCGCCAAAAAGGGGGACAATTCGACTAAGCCCGCGTCTGGAATGTCTCCAGCACCACTTCAGCAACCACTCACCAAATCCGTGACCTTCAATATCGACGCTGAAACCTCTGACTATTATAAAAGCGATATGGAATCCTATGACGCTCATGACCCTAATAAGCGTCGTCAGAACGTTCCCACGTCCAGTCCTCTCTACCCCATCAGTCAGCGGAGGACCCGCACCGACAAAGGAGGGAAGGCAACTATCCCCGCGTCTGACTCGCCTCCAGAACCGCCCCAGCAGCCATTGGCCACGCTATCGACCTGGAACGACGGCGAGGGGTTTGTAGATCACACCACGGAACCACTACAACCTCCATTGCCTCCTATCCCAGTCCCGTCCTCAGCCTCGCACGACGAGTATGGAAAGACGCTAAGACCACCCCAGCCAGGGGATATCACGCCCCCACCCTTTGAGAACCCCGACGATATTTTCGCTGCGTTCCATGCAGGCGGTAGTTCCCGGTCAGAATCACCCGACCCCACAGCGACGATAGACCGGGAACGGGCTGCGCGCAGTAGGGGGGACGGCAGCGGTAAAGCAGAGCCGATATCTAGACGCTTGTCTAATATCCCTAGTACTAGCGGCGGCGATGGGGGTAATAAGGCGCCAGCGGATTCTAGGGTCACCTATGTGACGACAGATGGAAAGCGGGCCTACGACAATACCGTGACGGGGGAGAGTAGTATGGAGCTGCCGGTACGCGAAAGCACGAGCCGTATACGCTTGGGCGATGCAGTGGCTGCCGTCTCGCGGCAACGCACGAACATCTACCAAGGAGAGAGCCTGCTTAAGCCAGGGCCAAGCTGGCCTCCTGCACCGCCCCAGCCGTTATCAGTCAAGCCGTCAGCCCCGGACGATAATGGGGGGTTTAATTCAGCATTCCTACGGCCTCCATTGCCTAAAGTGCAGGACCCTATTAATCCATATGATCGCGACTCATTATCATCTATGGACGACGAGGATGCTCTCTCAAATTATGGACCACCAGACGAGGATGCTGTCTCAAATTATGGACCAGAAGACGAGGAAGCTCCGATGCCGGAGAAGGAGAAGTCGAGGCTGAAGAAGTTGTTTAGTAGTCGTCCCTGGAGGACTGAGAAAGGGAGGCCAGAGCCGAAGGGGAAGGGGAAGGAGGGGGGAGATAATGGGGGTGCGAGTTCTCGCATATTCCCGTCGTAATAGTGAGAGTGGTGGTGATGAGATACCCGAATGAAGAATTTACGTGTACAGCCCGTCTTCAAGTGTACTGCCCAACTACCTGTTGCTCAAAGCTGGAATGTCTAGTGTAATCTTACTCCTGAAAATTGCCCTCTCTCAGCCCCTTTTAACCCTCGCCACTCCTCGCCCATAACCCCTTCCATCTAATACTGTAAGCATAGTCCTTCCCACCTCAGGACCTCCTCTACAATCTCAACCCATCAGCACTTCGAACACCACTTCCCAACTCACTTCGAATACCACCACCAGCCTCAAAACACCCACTTACTCACAACACCAATCCCACTCAACTCACACAAAACGCACAAGCACATCTTTCAAAAAGAATCATACAGTAGTATACCGTGCATCAAGCACGCTAGCTAAACGCCACCACCAAAGCCATCACCCTCTCTACCACCCCAGCCAGTAATCTATGATACAGCCCCTTCCCCTTTCCCCCCTATATTTCCCTCATCAATACCAATATAACCCATCACCCATCTCCCCACCATCCCACAAGATTCAACCCCCATCCGTCCGCTACTCTCACTCACGACCTCCCGCCCAAAAACCTGCTCATAACACCTCCAGCCAAGTTCCTCGCCAACCCACCAGAGTAGAGCGCGCTACCCGCCAGATTCGAGGCGTGGCTGAACTTGTCGCAGCGCGAGAAGGCGAGGGTATTCGTGATTGTAAGGACGAGCGCGATGACTTTCGTATGTCAGCCCAGATCCAAAGATAAAAGTAGAAAGGGGAAAAAGACTCACCAACAAGCGTCAACCAAATAAACTCAAACCTCACCACCGCCAAAATCGCCAACGCAACCCACAATAAAGGCTGCGCATACATCGCCAACCAAAAGAACCTGCTATCCGTCGCATTGACAACCTTGGTCGCTGGATCCGCGCTCTCAAACACCCACTGGCTGTCCCCCGTGGACACATCGACTTCGTTCCACCATCGCAGACCGACGAGACGCCGTCCGGCGATGTTCTTGAGGTAGTAGAAGTCCGCGGCCAGGAGGAGGATGGTGATGATGAAGATGAGGACGAAGTTGGAGGTGAAGAGGAGGCCGAAGAGGTAGACTAGGAGACTTGCTGGGGGGGGTTAGCTGGTGTATTCCATGGGTGCCTGGTTGTTCGTGCATCTCCCATCGTCGTTCCAACGCAACTGCTAGAGTAGACTCGGGGGGCAACGATGGAGGAAAGGGGGAAGAGGGGACGTACATATCCTAAACCCCAAAAACCACAACAACGTAATCGGATGCGCGCTCAGGCGCCAGCTCAGCTGCCCAGGCTGGTTGTTAGGTGCCTCCATTGCTTCTCTATCTTCCTCGTCGTTTCCTTCTCTTTTATCTTCCCCTTCGCTATCCGTTTTCGGCTTTCAAATTCGCAATCGTATCGTATTGTTTCGTCCGTCTGCGTTTGTCGTGGAAATTTCGTTATGCGCAAGCAAGAGAGGTTGATGACGCCGAAAGGGACAATACGTGGAGCTTCCAGCAATCACGAAGCGCCAAGAGCCGCGCGTGTGGGCGGTGAGAAGGGCGGGTGGCAGAATCGTGGGTGACAGGGGTCAGGTACAGGGGTGTGGGATATTTGATATCAATTTGGTTAATGCGACAGGTTGGAATGGAAATTACATTTTCGTTAGAACATGACTTCAATTCATATTTCCTGGATTGAGCTTGGATATATACACATGCTCGCGAAATCCTACAGACGCACGCTAAAAATTACAGGATTTAAAGCAGAAAACTCAATATCCCCTCCTTGGCTGCCAGAACTGCATCGTTAGGTCTCGGGGAACCGCACCACTTTGCACCCTCTCCCATGATCCAAGGCCAGGCGATTGATTAATGGCAGCTGTGAAATACCGTTGTTGTCTCGGCATCCATTGATATCCTGCACTGGGCCCGCTCGCTTGGGTAATGAAAAGCATTTCGTCAGTGGCCGCCGCACCGTGCATTTGCGCCTGCGCATCGAAGGGGAGCTCTTCCTCATAGTACATGCTCTCGTCAATAAGATCTAGGCCATCATACTCATACATATCACCGTAGTTGACTTGCGCGTCCTCCGTTTCGGTAGGATTGTATTGATGAGCACCGGCGTTGTGTGGTTCTCTCTCCCACTGACCTCCCTCGTATAGGTAAATAGCACCCTGCCCTTGATCTTCCGGGTTATGAAACTCATACTGCTCTTCTTGCGCGTCAAATACCTGATTCTGAAGTTGCCGGGCGTTAATCGGGTCCATGGTCTCCAGTGAGGTCATATTTCGAGATTGAAGCGGTGGGATATACGCCCTGCCCGTAGAGAATCCGCGGGTGGGAATCATTAACTGTGGCGGTTCAGTGTGTCCAGGCAGAGCAATGTTCTCAGCGTGATGTGACATATCGAGATTGCTAGTTATGGGACCCGTATCATCAGGCTCATTTGGCTGGTATCCAGCACCGTAAACATCTTCGTTCTGAGCTTGCTCGTAGACCGGTAGATTAGACACATGGCCAAGTGACTGATCTTGTCCTGGCTGGCCGGCGTCCTCGTTTCGCCTGTCATCAACGAGTTCCGACAATAGATAGCTTGCCTCGTTCTCTCTCTGCTGATCAATCTCAAGAGGTTCATTGTTTTCCATCGGAGCACCAGAATCTCTTGCGTCTGGTTCACCTTTAGCCACATCTCGCACATCGGGGGCTCCCACAGCGTCATCAACTGCCACTTTTGGAGTTGATCTCCGATTTATGTATGCTCGCTGAGCAAGCACAGCTCGAGACATGATGTACTGAACTTCAGAGTCTGAATTTATCTGGTCTGGGAGTACTGAGCTGTTTTGAGCTTTATCCGCGTCTACACCAGTTTGAGTGCATTGCTCGGGCATTTGTTTAGCACGGCCTGTATAATGCTTTGGATCAACATGAGAGTTTTTGTGCAACGGTTCAAGGAGATGCTCCGAGTGTGCTGTGCCACGCTGCTCAAAACACCTATGAGGCTCACAATCATGAAGCACTGCCATGTCCGCTCGGAGCTGATCAATTCTGTCGTCGTCCTGGCTCTCAGTGCAATTCTGCGCGGCAATATCACGGACAGATGAAGCATTGGCTGGCTGCTGCTGCTGCTTATCCATGGCTACTTGGGTATCATTGTCACACCTTCGTACTGCCGGATCATATGGCGAATCCACTCCTATGTCGAGCACTGCCTGCATCCCAACTTCTTTATAAATATGAGGACGGATTGGCACCCGTTGGCGAGAAGATGGCGACAAGGCGCTTTTATCCCGAGATGCTTCTGCCATCACAGTCTTGCCCATCATGATTGGAGATTTAACTGATTCCGACCAAGTACAGTAGCTTATCGGCTTGTTTGAAGCATTAGATGACTCTGTGACTCGTCGTGGGATGAATATCTGACCAAGGTTTGGCATGGGGAGCCTGAATTTCTGGGGGCTTGGCCCTCTCGTACTGAAGCCCTCATATAGAACCTTCTCCATGCTTTGGTATTTCTCTGGAGATACGGGTGGGTGACAATGATATCCTCTGATGACAGAAGTGGCCTCAGATTTTCCCGCGTCTGAAGGCAAGGTTGAGACTTCTCTTCCACGATTAATAACCGTCTCTTTCAGAGGCTGCCGCGCAGGGATGAAATAGTTTGAGATCTCATTCCTTACCCGCTCCCTCTCACGCTTGGTTTTCTGGCCTGATTTGGATACAATCACCTCTTTTTCAGTGTCAACCGGTTGCTTGCTCGACTGCTTCAAGAACTGCATCTCTGAGAATGCCAAATCAGGCACTAATGCAAGTTAGCAGAGAATGATGACTTTGTCAGTCATACTTACATCCACGATTGCGAGAAGGAGATGATGCTCGGCCATTCTTGAATATGCCCGTGCCCGGACGCATCTACGAGGAATTAGTAACCTTTGGAGACTTATTTCGAGGCGGCATACCGTCAACCGATCCTGAGCCACATTTTTGGGCTTGAATCCATTGATCAGATCTTCGCTAGCCTTCCTAGATGCTTTCGCCGCATCGCCCCTTTTCACCTTGATGGCCTTCTTCTTCGCTGGCTTGTCATCCTCAACAATCTGCTGCCTGGTTTTCTTGGACTCATAACGATCTGCCTTTGTCTTGTGACGACTCCTCTTCTCAAACGTCTCTTTGCGTTGTGATTGATCAGGCTCGGATTGGCTGTCGTCTGTGCTTGAGGCCAGCTGCCTGCGCTTCTTGGCTTTCTCCTTGGAAATGTGTCTGTTCTGATCTTCGCCGGAATCTTCGGAATCAGTCGTCTTTCTTCGGAGAGACAACCCTTCTTTCTCGTAGGCTGGTTGGATCAGTGACGAGTCTGAGGAATCACGCCTTTTTTCTCGGCTGTTTCTTTCGGCTGCGACAGTCTCATTGTATCTTCCGAGAGAAGCATGTGTGAACCCCCGTGTCTGAGACAAAAGGGCCGTAGGGCTGTCTGCACGAATAGCAAAGTCAGTACTCCAACAAACTGTTGGGAGAATAGCCAGTTACCATAGCTGTCGCCTGCAGGATAGTGCGTCTTCGCCGGTTGTTCCGTCGCAACTTCTGCCAACCAATTGAAGACAAATTCGTCCTCCGGCGCCTTCATGTGAGATCTGACTCGTGTCTCGGCAGCGGCACCATCTCTGCTCTTCCGCCGTGCAGGTGTGTCGCATCCGATGTCCGCAGGCTGGGCTGGATTCTGCCGCTCAGGTGCATACCCCGGAGCAGATTCTAATTGGCGGCTGTGACGTCTTCGTTTACGGGACCTGTGGTCGTCCATGGGATCGACAGGAGAATGGGGGTGTATGAGGGAAATGAGTGGAGTGTACGTAGAGACAGAATGGAAGCGATTGTAGACACTGTGACTCGGTTTCGGGATGGGTCAAAGAAAGCTGTCACATTACCGTTGTGTGTTGAGCCAAGAATGCAGCAGTAGAAGTGCCGCGAGGCATTTTCAAATCGGAGGTACTGACGCCGAGCTTCAAGTTAAGGCAGGCACAGAGTCAAGGGCTGCTTCCTTTTTGAGACATGCACGCAGAAGTGGGGACAGAGATGGTGAGAGAATGAAGAGAGAAAATGACGAGAAAAAAAAGGAATAGACAGATTGATTTGCACAGAAGTGAGGAAGAGATGAAGAATTACCAGTTGCTCATATGAATATATGAAATGAACGTGAACATGCCTCAAGATGAGAGAGTAGAAGTAGCAAGCGGGCTACTCACATGACCCAAAATCACATGACCAATATAAACGCACAAAAATAAAAATAAAATAAAAGGCTGACGACGACCAGCAAACTCGCGGGAGATCAAACGCGAAAGATCAAACACGTGGGGTGAGGAGAGATCAAACCAGGAGCTGCTGCAAGCTTCTGCAGCTACTCCATACCATCTGTATGGATACGTACGGAGTGTACTGTACTCTACAAGGTCAAAGAGTTTCACAACCGCGTCGACCTATCTGCATCCATCCCTAGCGCCGTGTGAGCTACGAGCTGTGGGACCCACACCGCCGCGCCTTTCTCCGCACCGTTTTGTGGTTTGTAGGTAGGTACAGCAGGTGTACGGAGAGTACAGGATATCCAGGAGTGCATACAGGATATACAGGAGTGTATTACAGGAGCAGTTATGCAATACCAAATCCAGTAAGTCTGGCGCTTGTGCAACATCGCAAGTTCATGTCAACTTCCTGCTGTCCCCCGTCTAGTATGCAGGGGCCCTCAGACCAACTACAGTGGCCGAAGCGGCGAACGGGCTCACGGGTTGGCTGGTTCCCTCTAGCCCAGACACCACGGTACCCGTCTTGCTGCAGCCCACCAACGCTGGCGTAGTCTCGTTTTGGTGGTGAGAGACAGGAGAGGGCTGGCTGAGATGGTAGGGTGGTGGGGTGGGGTTGGCCTTACGGGACGGGGAGGGGGGAGATGGGGGCCGAGACGGGGAGGATGCACGGGGACGGGGTGCATGTTGAGGCGTGCAGGAGGGAGGGAGGAATGTGGTTAGTACGGGAGGGTGGAGGTTGTTGGCAGGTGAGATCCGGGAATGGGGAGCGGGTGTTTTGGGTGTGGTGCGGCGTGGTGTTGGATATCGGTTCGGTTCGGGAGGTGAGAAGAGAGGTGGAAGAAGGAGAGATACGGGAGGGGGAGGTAAGGGAGAATGGAGAGACGGGAGAGCCGGAAGGGATGAGGGGTGGTGAGAGAGGGGTGAAGAGGGTGTGGTGAGGTTGTATTTGTAGGGATTACGTCAATGATGTTGGTGGGATATTGGTGGTATATGTTGGTGATGGTGGTGGTAGCCGTGATGGTGGTGATGGCGGCAGTGTTAGTGGGATTGTGTTATGCGCCAAATGTTGGATATTTGTTTTAGGAAGAAGGAGATGCAGAGCAATAAATAGCAGACGCCGTCGGTGTCGTAAATGGCCGTAGTCGTAGTACTCTGTGTCTAAAGTGGATGGGATGGGATTTAACTGTCCTGTCCTAGATCCTCGAGGTCCCCACCTAAAACTTACCTCTGGTCGATAAGATATGCCCCTCACTAAAGCTGGCTGAACTATACCAAGCACAGTTACCATAGTACTCTATCGCGCAAGTTATCGCCCACTTATCGCGCACCGACTATTCCCAGAATGTCAATACTTACAGGATACATGGGATAGTACTTGCGTCAGTACCTATCAAGGTATGAGGGAGGAGGTAGACTTCCATTGGAATTGTGCGAAGGTACTTGTCTTTTTGTTTTGTTTTCTGCCCTCTTCTCCGTACTTGCCAACCTTGATGGTTAGACCAAGTTGATGGTTAGGCCAGTAGATGGTCAGACCAGACCGGTGTGCATGGATTGAAGAGATACATTGAATGGGGCGTGCATTGAGTAGATTTCCATTGAGTGTTTAAATCTCTTGCCAGCCAAAGAGTGTCGTGGGAGTAGAGTTAAAATGCGACTCCATATGCGATTCCGTATACTCTACTCTACCTCTACCTCTACCTCTACCTCTACAGCCTGTGGAGAACTAGGATCGACTGGCCTGGCCATGGAGAGGGAAGGAACATGCATGGCTGCATACGCGGTCGCATGCTTGGATGGACATGGGATACTACTGTAAGGATACTGTAAAGTATGTGGGATAGAAGGGATGCTGCATTGGGGTTGAATGGCCACAGTGTCCTGCCGAGTAAGTAAGGTCGCAGTAGCAAAGAGCAAGAGCAAGGAGTTGGACAAGAAAGTGTGATATGTCGCCATAATTGTGCTGGTGGTATGTATACTGTATGTGAGGATCATCATCTAGAACAAACGTCACGACACGACTCCTCTATTCCCTGTGTAGATGTAGAGAAGTATAAACATTTCCACATGAAAGACGCAATAATGCGCATCGTACTAACGGCACTATGGCATTCCCCGTATTCATACGCTCGTACATCTCCTCATCTATCCATCTTTTGTCTCTCGTATATCTGGCACGCCTTGGCTGTGATGGCAGGTACGAGTACTGTAGCTGGCCGCATGAGATGGTACTTGTATCCAAACAGACAATATGCAGTAGTAGGTGGTATCCATCCCCAACCCCATCCTCCCGTCGCACGTCAGCCCTCTTGCCGTCTCCATAGCCGCGTACCTGCTGCTGCTGCTGCTCTGGCCTCTTCTTCTCTTTGCTTCCATCACAGACAACCACCAACCACCACAGAGTCAGGTAGTCATTATTTCCAAACTTGGTAGTTTGAAATATCCAGTTACCAACAACCAAATACCAAATACCAACATACCATACCAACACGACCACACAATAACCACACCTTCCCACGACTTACCACACTACCAACACACCCATAGACCACTTTAGACCACATAAACTCCATAAACCACATTAAACCACATATCATCCCAACCAATTCCTCGCCAATATCAACCGTCCATCTCACTATTAATCCCCTTCTAGTCTAGCCTACCTAGCGTACATATTGAGGGGCAATCGGGGGACATTCGACGCAGAGTGGTAAGTCTCTTTCATCCACACCCATCCAATAGGGTCCTCAAAGGCGCTTGTGTTATCCACACCCCTCACAGGTCCCTCTTTTAGTCTTCTTTGTCCTCTTTGTCCCCCCTCCACACCAAACATCCCTACCACACCTCACCCCTCCCCA